>JAULBM010000007.1:180024-195762 GCA_032357055.1 Geukensia granosissima
TTGCCACCATGGCCAGACTTTGCCAAAACAACTTTGAGTCAGGTGAGCGATTACAGGCTCCTTGGAGCCTCTAGTTTCAATACTGTTGGAAAGACATTATCAGTGAATATAATATTTATTTGTACTAGCTTTAAAAATAGATAGAATTGCAAGTCTTTGATGAGCATTTCTAGCCTGTTTCACAGAGAGTCGAATTAATTTGTGATTATTGACCATGTCTGTAAATTCTTTTTATCCTGCAATCAGAATTGCAATGGGTTAATTTTGGAAAACAGCCAAAAACAACTTTTATGTAAAATTGAAATGGCGTAACTCGCCAGCATTCCAAATGTCACAAGAAAACTGATGTCATGACTGATACAAAAAACTTACTCCTCCTCAACTTTTGCCTCTGTGCATTACAGCAATATCAGAAGACTATGTTAAGCTACATTTAGTATCATAGCATCATCACTTTGATGTTAAACACCCTTTGTTAAGTTTATATATTGCAGGATTAGAAATCATGTTCAATTTAATATTTGCTTTATATTTGTGTTAACTGTCCCAAGCAGCTATTTTATTTTCTTTTTTTTTCTTTTGTTGAAAGTTTACATATTGAATTGATTTAATGATCCCCATACGGAGTTTATTCTCATTATTTTATTATACAAAAATATATCCATGTTGTGAATCTGACAATTTCACATCCCACAAATAGTTGTTATTCAATGATTATAGATAATGATAGGTAACTTCCATATCTTATATATATCTGGATTTGGATAAATGCAATTTAAATATTTATGATGAATTTTCTGGTTTATTCAGATGTATTTAAAAGAATCTGGTGGAAGCAGTCAAGAACAACCAGGGCAAGGTCAAAGGGCATTTAGTGTTGGAGACCAAGGTATCCATGTAATGCTACATAAATTAACCTGTAGGCTGGGTAATGGTGAATGATGATTATGCAAAATCTTTATAGACATACTTTAATTCTGCAGTCTCAACATTTGTGTTAACTATTTTTGTGTTATAGTCACTGACTTTATGGGACCTGGGTTGACAATTGGTCTAGGAAGTTGATTCAAACTAACCTGTACAGATATAAATAGATAAAGCTTCCTACATCGTCCTGACACATTTTCTATCCTATGAGTTTACAAAGCTATCCTAACAATATTTGGAAAAACCTGTGAATATATAAATAAAGGAATTATAATGAGAAACAGAGCCCATTACTCATGTGTTATTTATATATAGCGCATTTCCTTAAACTCCCCTCCCCAGTATTTATCATCTTGGAATATTGTTATATGTTGCATAGACCAAAAGCCATCTACACCAGACACAACAGAGAAACCAAAGATCTCAGAGGAAGACAGAGAGATATATGATCAACTTGTACGAACAGCCAAACAGTACACAGATGATGGGAAAATCAAGGATGCATTAGAATTATATAAAGAGGCTCTCAAAATAAACAGCAGTGAAAAACTGGCAAGAAGAATAACTAAGATGGAGGTAAAACTTTTCTATATTGTGTTCTTTACAATCACAGTTCTATAAACTATGACTAGCCAGAGTGAAGCATTTTATTGAAGTCTTGCTGTTTTGTGGTATATTTGTTCAGCACTTTTTTCTGTTCCTTTTGAATCTTTTGTTAACTTTATTCACATTGAGTTGACTCTGATTTTCCTGTTCATCTCTTTCATCATATATAATATGTAAATTAAAATTGTTATCAACTGGTTTTCATTTTTTTTCTGAAAATTGAGAGCTATGGACTAAATTTCAAGGAGACCTAACTACATCTTAACAAGAAGCAGCCAAAAATTCCATGAATTCCAACTTGTTAAAGACACTTGCAACATTAAGCAGAGATAAACAAGTCTTACTGGGTCCAAATACCACCCCTTCTAGTTTCCAAAGGTGATAATTGATTTAAGCCCTGTATATGACAGATCTTGTACTAGTCAGTGTGGGAGTGAAGTAATTGTGAAATAAAACATAAGCTAGAGTATTCTGACAAACAGTTTTATCCTTACATAATATCAGACAAATATTCAAAATACTTCATACAAAAAAGTTTAGGGGCTAATTTTACAATGGACCAATTCAGAAATTCAACTTTTGTCCTCGTAAATTGCATTGCTCAATCTCGGCGTCTTCGTGAACGACATCTTGACCAATGAAATTTACCCAGAACAATGACGTTCCCAGAAATCAGTTGCATTTCTGCAACGGTCTATTAAACGACTGCATTAATCATTTGTAAACAAAGACAACCAAGGGCTTTGCATCCTAACATAGGACAGGTGCATTTAATATTTAATGTGAGAATGATTTCAAATGTTTAGTGGGCTTCAACCCTTTTTTTTTTTCTTTGCGATAACAGTATTGATAAAGTACAATATAAAAAAATTACAGACATTCTTGGGAGACTTAATTCTTTGAAGATTTTTTGTGGGTAAAAGATAGGCGTTGAAAATTAAGTTAACATTTTGTTCTTTAAACACAGTACATAAATTTTAGTAAACTATACAAATGCTGTACACTTAACTCCATTTTATTGCTTTTAATGAAATTTTTTTTTTTCACTGACAGGTCTACCTTAAAGAAAACAATAAGAAGGAACCAGAAGTAGAGGAAGGAAGAGAGACATCTGACAAGGAAAATCATCAAAAGGGTATAATGAAATGTTATATTAAAATGACTTAACTAACCATTATAAACAAACCTGCCTATACCTCATCCTAAAATAATAGTGGCATAGCTCCCTATCCACCAACACACAGCTGCGTGCACATCAGGGTGGCGGAAAAAAAAAATTTAATAAAAAATTGCCCTTACCCAACAGGTGTACCATTGCCTATTCCCCCACCTGTGTGAACATTGAAATACCATAGCTACGCCCCTGAATAATTAGCTTTCATGCATGTAGATACATGTGTATAAATGAAAAACAAAGGAGGATATGATAAAAGTAACATACTGAGTGTTCTTTGTTTTTTACCTTTTGCTCTGCTTGGGGTAATGATTTTTGCAGGAAAATTTGTACCCACAAAATTTTTAACCCAAGATATATTTTAGCAATATTTGTGTAAAAAACAGAACTTGCAAATATGCACAGCAATTTTTTTCATGAAAATTACAACCCTTCAAAACTGATTACAGTGAATTTTTAACTGGATATTAATGAACAATCAAGTACAAGACCCACTAACATAATTCAAAAGTTTGCAATTGATTGACACAAATTTTTGCTGCAAAGGACCAAATGAGGTTATTGAAAAATCAGTTTTAAACATGAGGCCAAATAATAAAATTTGTTAGTTCTCAGAAACCAGTCAGTCCAGAAAAAATCCTATTCGCACAGAAATCAGTCCAAATATTCATTGTAGTCAAAGGGAGATAATCAGAATTAAATAAAAACAGCACTAGTTGGAAACAAAGTAAATCGGTCATAAATCTTGTAAAGTCTTACATTCCGTTGCAAATATTGGATTTGAAAGCTAATCAATCATCCGTTGATGATAGTCTTTTAGCAATCTCTAGGTAAGATTTGTTGAGCTGAAGACATGGAAGCCTGATATCTTGATGAACGTTCATCTTTCTCAAGAGGATCAATAGAGACAAAAATAAAATAAATTGCTGCTCGCCCACAATGAGTTTCAAAAAAATGGCCTGAGAACCTAGGGAATTTCCTTGTTTGGCCTGACATGAAATATAACCCAACATTTTGGGTCAGCTTGTGTGATAATTGAAATGATGCACCAAAATGTTAAGGAAAAGATTCTTTCTCATCTCATTAGCTTTTTAATTTGAAATTTGTTGTGCAGCTTTATATAGATGGGTCATACTTTCTAAGGAATTTTGGTTGATGTCTGAAATCAACTTCCTGTTTTATAAGAGCTTCATTTTTCGCTGTTTGGAATGCATCACAGAAATTCTGGCTGCCACTAATTAAATTGATTAAAAATTCAGTATTCAGATTTATATAGATTGTTCTTATGTTGTAAGTGATTTTGGTTACCGTCAAATAAGCTTCAATCCTATACCTTCATGTTGTCATTCTGTTAGTTCTATTAGAAAATCTTAATTAAGGACCAGTCTAAATAATTGATATGCAAAAGGTTGATGCTCCCTTGAAAACCTACAGGTATTTAATTTTAATATTTTGTTTTTAAAATGTCAATTTATGT
This sequence comes from Geukensia granosissima, assembly GCA_032357055.1. Lineage (NCBI taxonomy): Eukaryota > Metazoa > Mollusca > Bivalvia > Mytilida > Mytilidae > Geukensia > Geukensia granosissima. The sequence continues at coordinate 184,209 of JAULBM010000007.1, forward strand.
TCAGATTTTACATCCATTATGCAATTTAATGGAAGATTTGATTTAACAGAATGCATCTTAAAAACTCTTCTAGGGGAGATAACTTGTATTTAAATATATCCTGTAAATTGGCAGTTTTTGCAAAAAATATTGGCTACATTTTATGGGATTGATCATGTAACAGGGAAATTATGTTATTCCTAAGTTTAGAGTTACTTAAATACTTAACATAAACAAAGAACAATTCTTATATTTTATAGAACAAGAAAATCATACTGAGAAAAAGAAGGGATCAGTGTCACAAGAAGACCAAGAAAACTTTAACCAGCTGATTCAGACAGCCAAACTCAACACAGATGAGGGTAATATTAAGGATGCTTTAGAACTGTATCGAGAGGCCCTGAAAATATACAACAGTGAAAAACTAGCCAAGAAGATAGCAAAGATGGAGGTATCTTAACACTTATTTAGACAAAAACATTTGCAAAAAGAATCCAAGACAACAATTGATGGGGTAATTTTATTTTTATTTTGATGAGCTCCTGTGGTCATAAAGACTTACAGTCATAGAAGCGAGGCATTGGTGTTATTCCCCAGCAGTGGCGGTGGCTGTATAAACTTTGTTGTAAGCTTTATATCCCTGAAAATGTTTGACCCAGGTTAATCAAATTTGGTATACTTGAGTTCATGATATGACCATGCTGACCAGTCATGTCGTTTGTCCATGACCTCATGGTTCAATAACTTTGTAAAAAAAAATTAAAATCATTGACAAGTTTTTACAGTCAAGTCCATTTCTCAACAACTGTTATACCTAGAACCACTGTAATAAGATCTTGATTGGTACTTGTCAGTCTTTTATGTGCCATTTGACCTTGACCTCATTTTCATGGATGAGCGACTTTGTCAATTTTAAGACAAGTTTTCTCATTCAAGTCTATTTCTCAACAATGTAGTAGCTAGATCCACCATATGTGATCTAAAGTTAGATCTTAGTGAGTTTATATTGCCAGTCTGCTGTATGACATCTAACCTGACCTTGACCTTATTTTCTTGGTTGAGTGAGGATGTAATTTTTTTCACACTCAAGTCCATTTTTTCAACAACTTTTATATCTAGACACACCATAAGCAACTGTAGTTAGATCTTGATAGTTACTTGCCAGTGTGCTATATTTCATTCAACCTTGACCTCATTTTCAAAGTCAAGTCAACTTTTTTGTTTTGCCTTGATCCACATTTGTTAGTCAGCCATTCCATTCTGTACATTTCTGTAACCACACACAGTGTCACTTTTTTATACACTGTCATCACATTTTGATTAACTCCTCTGAAACTGCCATTAGGATCAAAGGGGATGTTTTTATAGATGTTCCTTTTCCAACATTTCTGGCATCCCTGCCCCACTATTAAAGGTGGTCATGTTGATCCTCAATCTTAGCAAGACATGATTCGAATGAAAACTCGCTTAAAATTTTTCTTGCATTTCCATTGATATTACTGGCCTGAGAATTCTATTATCAGGCATCTATACTGATATGAAAAAATTATCATTGATTCCATTGTTCTTTGATGTCATAAGGAAGACAACTTCATTGATGTTACATTGCAATCCAGGAATAAACAGATATTCATTCTTCATCTTAACTCTATCTCTCATATCCATCTCAACATTAATGTCTAGGTGAATATTATTAATCTTGTATTAAAAGAAGATCAATGATAATCTATAATTAGGTTGTCGCCACAACTGAACTTATTATAACATTTGATACTATGGGAAATTTGCTAAAAAACTTTTTGTCTGGAACTGCTGAGCCAATGAAAACAAAGTTTAATGGAATATTCCTAGGGGTCAATTTTCATAATTATTTCAGGCAATCTGCCCAATAAAGTAGACACTACAGCTGATCTTAGATTAATAGAACCCTACAGGGAAATAACTTATAAAAATCTTTTGTCTGAAGTTTTTTTTTTCAATTAAAATCAAACTGAATTGAATGTTGTCCCTAGTAAAAAAAAATCTGACATTACACTCTTCCAACCAAAGACGACAACCACAGCCAAGCTTTTTTGACATAGGTCCTATAAATAGTTCACAAAAAATCTTTCTGTCGAAAATGTGTTAGGTTGATTGCAATTAACTTTGTTGAATGATCCTTAGATGATACATACCATGCTCCAACCAAGATTACCTACACAGGTCAGCTTTTTTTTTAGTAAGGGATCCATTGGAAAATTCAAATCAATTGCTTTATTTATGTATGTTGTCTCATCAATGTCTTTCTTTGTTTGTTAAATCATAAGTTTTGAAGAATTGAGTGAATTATTTACGTACATGTATATTTCAGGCTTACTTAAAAGAAAATGATGTAAATTCCTCCAATGAACAAGTATCTAGTGAAGACAAGAAACCTATAGTGTCTAAGACACCCAAAAAGTCAGAAAGTTCTGATGACCAGGAGAAATTCAACAGACTAGTGACAGAAGCTAAACAGCTCATTAGTGAAGGAAAAGTCAAAGCTGCCTTAGACCTGAATAGAGAGGCACTGAAAATTTATCACAGTGACAAATTAGCTAAGAAAATTGCCAAAATGGAGGTAAAATGTCAATACCAAACATATTATTCATCTTTTTCAAGAATTTAATAGTATTTTCATTAAAATAAAAGAGGATATGGTTACTGTCTGTAAACCTTACTCTGTAAAGTTGAAAGATTTACCATTTCATCATTTATGATATCATTTTTATGCCCCCACGACAATTTGTGGTTGGGGGGGGGGGGTCCATTTGTCCGTCCAGATTAAACATGATCATGGATTATCCGGCTATCTCCTCGAACAGTTTTTGTACTACATCTGACCATCATGGTACCATTTTCTTTAATTCTAAACATTTACAGGGATAGAAGTAAACCCTAAACAAACAAAAGAAAGAAAGAACAGATTTTTCAAAAAGAAACAAAGTTAAAGTAATAACAAGCAATCATCAAGCCTATCGTCACACAAGGTAGTCAAATAAAAGAACCTCTAAAAAGATCAAACATGATTTTTTTTTTGCTTTTTAGCAGAATTCTGCTAATCAAAACCAGGATTTTCCTGTATTGCATCCTTTATTACACATAAGATTCAGCTTCCATCGACAATTCTGCTCTATTTATACATTTACAAAATCAAGTCTGGAAGATTTAGTCCTGTATTGTCAAAAATATTGATTATCAAACCAGATGGTATGCAATGCCAAATAAACATGTATGTTTTGAACATATTTTAGCAATATCTTACGGAGCATGGTGATGAAGAGCAGGAAGAAGGAGAAGAGAATGGAATGGTGCATGTTGGGAATGGTTATTTTATGTACAAAGAACTTTATGAAAAGTTGTATGATCATCAGAAAGAGGCAGTTCTCTGGATGTGGGGGTTACATAAAAAGAAAAAAGGAGGCATACTTGGTGATGATATGGGGTATGAGGATATTCAACTTGTTTGTTTAAAAAATGGATACATAAGTATTGAAATCACAGATCAAGTAATGATTTCACAACACATTTGATAAAACTTGACTTCAATTAAGATACTATTTAGAAAAAATATCTTGCATTTTATTAGTTGCTGACTTAGTCATATTACTGTAGTAAAGTAGTTTGGATGTGTTGTAAATAACATCTGTAAAAATTCAGTTTGACCGAAGCATTGTTGCATGAAGTGAGTTGCGCAAAACGGGAAATCCCAAATCACACATACATTGTATGTGATGTTGAATGAAACCAATACTAATGGAGAGATCAAATTGATTTACATCACAAGTAAACCAATCTAATGCTGGGAATGTACTACGTCAGTCTGATTACTGACTAACATCCAATCAAATTACTCACTTATAGCACACCCTCAAGTCAATGAATGTATGAGCTAATAATAGACTACATGCAATTGCTGTAAAGGGTTAATTACTTTGAATAAACCTTGTTTCAAAATCACCAAAATAACATTTGGGGAAACACAGGAGCTCGAAGCTAAAATCAGGTTCGGGAAATAATTTTTAATTTAAACATATCAACAAATAGAACTATTTAATCATTAAATTTTAAAGTACTCACAAATGTGATTTGGGATATCCCATTTGTTTACTTCGTGCAACAATGCTTTAGTCATACTGATTTTTTACAGGTTGTACAATGCAGTTTTCCAATTGCAACCACTTTTAACAGTCAGGATTACTATCATATATGGAATGAGGTCATGAAAGGTCAAATAGAACTAAAATTCTTAATATTTGACTGTGGAGCATGGGAATTAAAGATTTTATCAAAAGACTCATCAATTTTCTATGCTCAGATTTTTTCTAGCAACCAAATGAAATTTCATACCTTAAACAATAGAATTCAACATTTTTGCAGAATATATGAAATTCTTTTAAAAAATTGTTCAATACTCCTCATTGGTGCTTAGAATATGAAAATAAAACTTTCTGAATTTTTAGTTTTATAAGTATATGCAAATTCAGGATACATTTCCATATTTTGTCGTGTTGTTGACTGTTTAATAGCATAAAATATAAAATTTTAAATTGAAAAACATAAATGCATGTGTTGTAACATTGCTGCCAGTTTTTTGTTGACATTATTAATGATATTACAGAGGTTGCCATCCATCAAAATTTATATTTCATTGTAGTTGCCTGAGAATAATCAGTAAACCTGAATAGATCAGAAATAAAAGATAGAATTGATCTTTTGGAGATTATCATTTACTAAATAGACAACATTTATATATATGTACATGAAAGATAATAAGACAGTTAGAATTGATTCTTTTAGTCCTATTTATAATGTTCTTTTTTTAGCACATACTGTAAATTCAGAAATTAATGTGATGTTTTTATTATTTTGAATAATGCAACTGAGTGGTAATTACAAAAATAAGAACTTACATTATTATATCCGTTACTTATATTTGTAAACATGTTTTTTTTTAAAATTGCACTAATTAATCTCACATTTTGATGTAGACTTTCAAAATTGCAAAAATAAACAAACACAATAATTTCTGAATTTACAGTAAATAATTTTTCTGTTCTGTTATACAGATTGGGGAAGACAATTCAGATAATATCCTTCCTATCTGGATTATTTGATATGGATAAAGTTCATGCTGTACTGATTGTAATGCCTGTATCACTAATTGTTAACTGGGAGAAAGAATTTCAGAAGTGGTAAGTAACAAGTATGAGCATTGCTGAGGACAACAATTCTATTGCTTCCTTTACAACTATTTCAAAATAGTTCGCATTTTCAAATGTGCATGGAGAAAATGTTAAACGTTTTTAATGCACATTGAATTCAGCTTGATGAACATTCGAATTAACAATTTATTTTGAATTGTTCTGTTTTAAAAACATGCTGCATAACAAGAAAGCACTTTGAAATGGCCATGGATGAGAATGGTGGGGCTTGTGCAAAAGTTAATTTAATGAAAATACTTTCCATCAAAGAGCCTTCCCTGTTTACCATGTTTGTTAATGTTGTACAGTCTTATATTTCGAGCACATTATCATTTAAAACTTAAGTCTAAATAAATTTTACTCCTATCAGGGCTCCAGGTATAAGAGTTTCAGCATACCATGGTAACAGTAAAAAAGAAAAGGAAAGAGTATTGAGTAAAGTACAGAGGCGAGGAGGGGTTGTCCTAACCTCATATGGCTTGGTTGTAACCAGCTGGGAGGCACTTGGAAAACAGGAAGGCAGAGAGTTTGTATGGGTATGCTTACACATAATATAATTATTGTATGTTACCTCTAAACATGAATTTGTCCACTTTTCCTGTAAGACACATCAATAGAAGAATATGTTCTGCCATGCTGTTATCTTATTGGTAGTAGATTGATACTCAGTTAAAAATCATAATCACCAGGTAGATTTGGTAATTTTTGCAGAACCTTACTTAAGAAAACAATTCACTGTAAATCTCCAGAGAATAAAAAGTGGTCCACAACTTAAAAGACTCCTGGATCAGTAAAAAATATTATTTTCACTGCATGAAATCTACAAAGAGACATAATCTCATAGAAAGGATGTAAGTGTTTTGTTTCCAAAGTCACTTTAACAAACTCGTTGGCAGTGCAAAGAATAAAGAATAATTTTTAAAATTCAGAAAATAATTTTTATACCACAGATATATTGAAATTTGATTATTTTCTCTATAATTTTTTCAAACCAAGGCTTTACCTCTGTCAGTGATATTGCTACTCCTTTTAACAAAGTGAGGGTTTTTTTTTTAATCTTTGCTATATTGATATTTTTTCATAGTTATCTCATGCATTATGCATTGTCTCATACCATCTTTATGTTTCTGATTGGTTTGATTAATTTAAATCAGTTATAATATATAGATGTTTTGGTATCAGTGTTTCATTGATTTATAAATATGCTTATCTATAAAGTACTTTGCAATATATTTAGGACTACATGATATTAGACGAGGGACACAAGATTAAGAACCCAACAAAAACAACTAAAGGTGTACATGCCATCCCAGCCAGGAACAGAATTATTCTTACTGGTACACCCATACAAAACAATCTGAAGGTGAGTTATCCCCCTTACCCTAACATGCCTATCCAGCCAAGAACAGAATTATTCCTATTACTGGTACACCCATACAAAACAATCTGAAGGTGAGTTATCTCCCTTAGCATTACATGTCATCCCAGCGAGGAACAGAAAGTAACAGAATTATTCTTACTGGTACACCCATACAAAACAATCTAAAGGTGAGTTATCCCCCTTACCCTAACATGCCTATCCAGCCAAGAACAGAATTATTCCTATTACTGGTACACCCATACAAAACAATCTGAAGGTGAGTTATCTCCCTTACCATTACATGCCTATCCAGCCCGGAACAGATTTATTCCTATTACTGCGACACCCATACAAAACAATCTTAAGGGGAGTTATCTCACTTACCATAACATGCCTATCCAGCCAGGAACAGAATTATTCCTATTACTGGTACACCCATACAAAACAATCTGAAGGTAAGTTATCTCCCTTAGCATTACATGCCTTTCCAGCCAGAAACAGAATTATTCTTACTTATACACCCTACAAAACAATCTGAAGGTGAGTTATCTCCCTTACCATTACATGCCTATCCAGCCAGGAACAGATTTATTCCTATAACTGCTACACCCATACAAAATAATCTTAAGGTGAGTTATCTCCCTTACCATTACATGCCATCCCAACCAGGAACAATTATTCTTACTGGTACACTGATACAAAACAATCTGAAAGTGAGTTGTCTCCCTTATTATTAAATGCCATCCCAGTCAGGACCAGAATTATTCTTACTGGTACAAACAATTTGAAGGTGAGTTATTTCCCTTAACATTATCTTACTTTTACAGCCATAAAAAACAATCTGAAGTTGAGTTTTCTCCCTTAGTGTTAATACTGGTACACTCCTATAAACAATCTGAAGGTGAGTTATTTCCCTTTGCTTTGATGTCTTTCCCACTGGGAACAGAATTATTATACACCCGCAATGAGATTTCTGGGGGTATATAGGAATCTGTCTGTTAATCCATCCATCTGTCAAAATACATCTCCTCCTAAAATGTTCCTTGCATTTCAACGAAACTTCACACGAAGCTAAGGCACAATGTTTTAATTTGCACATAGGAAGCTAATTCTTGCACATCATTCCATGGGCAGATAATTCAACTTACATTTAAAAAATGGATGTTTTACATGCTGTTACCTTGTAGGCACATCTCCTAAAGGATTCAATGGATTTCAACAAAACTTCACATAAAGCTCCTACATAGTGTGGTGGGGATTACATTGACTAAACACATTTTGTGTAAAGCATAAAAATACTTCATTCTAGAAATGTCCATTAAGTCATCTCTTTTATAACCCTATATAACTACAAAAAATAAGGAACTCCATCCTTAAAATGACATTTATGACAATCTCAAAAGCAAAATTAAGTTGTTATTATAAGTTAAATGAATAAAATGTCAAATTCCTATACAATATTGAAGAATGCCTCACCAATGACATCATGGAAGCACATGCTGTCTTGGATTTTGTACTTAAATTGGTCATAAAACATCAAATTTCTGATCCTGTGACTGCATTAAAACCAATCAAAATGCCAATATTCAACACATACCAAATGTAATTATTGCAAGGTGATGCTATCTGTAATGTTTATATACACCTATTAAATAAACACATTTTTCAGGAATTGTGGGCACTGTTTGATTTTGTTCATCAAGGATCACTGTTGGGAACAGCCAGGACATTTAAAATGGAATATGAGAACCCAATTACAAGGGTAAGAATACTTAAAGTTTAATGTAAGTAATATTTGTCTGGTTCAGGTACTTTTGCGTAGATTGTATTCATTGCAGTATAAGTGAGTATATTAAAAATTCTAGGCTTAAAATATAACAACAGAAATTGTCCCGTTAAAAAGAAATAGTCTGAAATTTCAGGAAAATTAGGATTGTTATTTTGGACTTTACTTAATTGGTGAAATACATGTAAGGTCTCATTTATATTTTGTCACATGATCATCATGCAACATCTCATGGCAACCAAATAATGTCGCAAGTTTTTTGCTTGGATTTAAAGTATTAATAAATCATGACAAGAAGAAACACCCAGCAATATTTGCGTGACATCACACGCCATTGCATGACAACATGTGATTTAGCACAATCATTTTTGAAGTATATATGAGCCCGAACTTTTCAGAAATACGCCATATTTTATCTTGTTTTTATTTTTGCGTCCCAGATTTGTTTTAATCACACATGATAGATCAGCTTAGTTACAATTTCCTTCAGTCCAATGCATAAACTGAATTAAACAAACCATTTTATTTGCCATTTTATGATGAACAATAGCATTCAGATGTGTCATATCATGTGAAATGCATACATGTACATAGAGTATTCCTGTAATTTATTGGACTGCCTGGAGAGGGGGGGTGTGTTATGGTCGTCTCAGTGTCAGAATCATTTGTCTGGGTGCCAGCAGACTGTTGTTTTCATGAGCTAGCACGTAAAAAATCCAGCTTAGTGTTTCCATCTAGTTCAAAGCAGGATTTCATTCCTATTCATTCATTAATATGCTCTAGACCTGAATATGCATCGAACGTAAGAACCATTCAATCAATCAGTCAGTCAATGTGATTTATTGTGCCTTTCTTCTTAATATCTAAACAGGCCAGAGAAAGAGATGCTACAATTGGAGAGAGAAAGCTAGGACAGGAAATGGCAGAGAGTCTGAAAAAGATTATTGCCCCTTACTTCCTACGGAGGACCAAAGCTGAAGTGACAGAAACTAAAAATGGCAAGAAAGAAATCACTGATGACGATGCTTCTGGAAAGTAAGAAAATATTGTGATTTTTTAGAATTATTCAATAGCATTTTTTTTAATGTTTACTGTACAAGAATGTCTTGTACAGTAGGTGATTTTCCAGCTACCGACTTTGTTAGTCTTCTTTAAAAATTTCACTGAAAAGGAAGCAATACAATAGAAAATGAGAGCACATGACATCAGACAAGTTGTCAGATTTGGCAGCCAAATCCTTATAAACTGGCAAGCTGGCACTTGAAATCTATAAAAATGTTAAACAAAACAAATGGACACATAAAAAGTCACACTACACCAAAAATGAAGGCTAAACAAGAGAAAATAATTTTTTGCATTTGGAACTTGCTGACTTTGTCTGGTCTAGAGTTGCTTCACAATTTTTTTATCAATTGAGTGTAGTTATGGAAGCTTGCTTACTGTTTAGGTGTTTCATATGTGTCACATCACTATTTTAATTTATACCATAGAATTGTGAACAGGTTAAATTTTTAAACTGTCATTTTTTAATAACTTAAAGAATTTGGCAGTTGATTATCACATTTTAACTACTGTATTTGGCTGTAAGTTAAACAGGCTTTTTTACACACTTTTTATAGACTATATCTAATGTTGTTGCTTTGGAAATTGGTATTTTCTTTCCTATGTCGACATGAGAGAATTAAGTTTGTGTAAGCTGCCATTTAATAACAAAACATCACATGACCGTAAAATGACAGTCATAAAAGTTTCAACAGTAGTTTAAGTAACTCTTGGTTGTAAAAAGGTAGCTGAAAATTGTTAAATTTCCTTATTTTGACATTAAAAATAATTTTTAAAAAGTTTTTCTTTGCTTGAAAACTAAAAGAAATGCAGATAAATTTAATGCGGATTTGCTGTTTTGTACCGAAATCATAATGATATCTTTACCGCGGTCATTTTCAGGTCGTAAATTTATAGTTATTTTCTTCAAATTCTTTGATATTTAAGCTTATTTTACAATGAAAAGATGTGAAAAATGTGAGATACAAAGAAATAAAGACTGGGTCAGCTGAACAATCAACTTTACCCAACAGTTTTGAAAATTGTAAGATCATGACGATCTTTACTTGGACATTCTAAATGAAAATCTCTGTGTATTAAACATGCAAACTAGTCCTTTTCCTGATTATTAGGGGCTGTAAAGGCTCTGTGTATTAAGCGCAAATGTGTTTTATCTACAGCCACATACGCTATATTAATAGTTGTGCAAATTTTTCAGCAAGGCTAGATTTGAAAATTTAACTCCATAGACTTTAGAAATATCAACTGCTAATGTTAAAAGTATTTTACAAGAATGTAATGAATGATTTTAAATTAATTCAGTTATATCATTATGTGATGTATTTTTTTTTATGTGCAGATACAAGTACAGGTAAAATTTGGTTTTTTAGCCTTAGCTTGTAGTATGTTTCATACCATTTATGTAAATTACAATTTTTCTATGCTACGTGTAAATTTAAATTACAATAATAAAAAGAAACTCCCACTCAAATAAATTTTACACCTATGATATTCACAGTTCATTATACTCATGATTAAATACAAACTTACACATTATATGGTCTGGAACATATCTGTTTAATATATAGTAAGTGTGTATAATGTATGTTATGGTGTGTAGTTTTCTTCTTATAAACAATTAAAGCGACTGGGTGGCTGAGTGGTTTAGGTTGTTGACTTAAACTTACCAGTACAGATCACTGTATCCTATCACCTATACGTCATGAGTTCGCGCCTGGGTTTGTACCATACAAATACGGGTTGTGTTTAACTTGCATCGCACGTGATAAGGTTTGTCAGTTACCTGCCCAAGGTTGGTGGTTCTCTCCGGGTACTCCCGCTTCCTCCACTAGTAAAACTGACTGCCGTGATATGACTGAAATATTGTTGAAAGTGGCGTTTAACCCCAATCAAACAAATCAAAAATAAACAAATAAAATGTATTTATGCGGTTTGTTTTCTTACTTGTTGAGAAAGGATGTTGAACTGTAAGGGTTTATGTTCCTAAGAGCTTTAAAAATATGACCACCAAAGTTTGCATTCTCCTCAAGTATTAATAGATAAACTATGCTATTCATTATATGAGCTTTCTCTCAAGTCATCCAATCCATGACTGTGACGTCATAATTACTTGCCATAATTTTGAAAACATATCTCCAATATTTC
>JAULBM010000007.1:243583-256598 GCA_032357055.1 Geukensia granosissima
ATGTACAGTGTTTCGAAGGGATTGGCCGGTTTGTATTATTTAATTATTGCTTTGCATTATTTACAAATAGATTTACTTAACATTCACATTTTCAATCTGTTTAGTTGCTTCTGGAATTTCAAGATTGTTTAATGATGGCTTCCTTACATATGGGACATTTTCTTTTCGTTTTGTCAAATAAATCTTTACATTTGGGACAAATCTTAAATTTCTGTGCAGAAATCGACTTTTTAACAATTTCATCAATGTCATCTTCCTTTGAATTTTCTTTTTGTTCAGTCATAACTTGTTCAATCGCAGCATTAATAAACAATTTTAGTTGTGACAAATGTATTTGCTTAAAGCTCTGAGCATGACTGTCTTCCTCCATCAACAGTTTCTATTGACCTCTTCTCACAGAACCATTCTTTTGGGTGCAATTCTTTATTTGCCTGAACAGAAACTGTCGCATTCAATCCGGCAACTGCTATATTTGTTATAACAGAGCATTTTGATTTGTTATTTGGTTTTATATTCCAAGTCTTTCCTACCACCTGTTCATTGTCAAAAACATATATTGCATCTCCATTTGGAGGATCAGGCGACTTTGCATTACTATCGAGCCAGTTACACAATGCAGTATATTTTCCACCAGCACTGATATTTCCAATAATATCTGCCACTGTTCGACTATGTGAAAGTGAAAAAATTGTCAAGTTTTGTAGTAAACTCACTGGCCCGATAAACTTAGAATTTCTTAATTTATATATGTGTTCTAATAGTACAGACATACTAGCTTTGTCATATTCATCATCATCATCAGACAAATTGCATTTTGTTAACACCCTTAAAAAAAGTTTCATGAAATCATTTCTGTTCAAGAGGTATTCTTTCAACTTAATATCTTTAATATCGTTAAGACTTTTAAAAGACTCTTGTATAGTCATGATAGTTTCAGTGTGTTCAGTTATTTCCTTTTCTTGTGAATTTAAAATGGCTGACAACAAGCATTTCTTTGAATCAATATCTAAGTGGTGAACAAAGTTTTTCAGAGTTTCACTTCTGTTGTTTTTTGGGACTTGATTAAAAGTATCTATTAACAGACAATTTGATTCATCTTTGAGCATTTTCATATGGTTTTCGAGATCATGTAAATCTTTCTCTTGTTCATCCAATTTAATTTGATATGTTGTCACTGTATTTTCTTGTATTGGTGAAATTGATGATGATGCATACTGATGGTCCTCACTTTTCACCGCATGAGACATGGGCAAATATTAATAGAATGTTGTTGGAAACTACATACTGAAATGGAAGTTTCATAGGATTTCCCATTTTCTTTGGCTTTCCTGTATTTATAAAACACTGATGCATGCTTGGAGCAAACTTTGGATGGCATAACCAGGTCATCTTCATTTTCAACGTCAATATTACATATTGCCAGAAACTCTTTCTTAAAAGTTAGTTCATGTACCAATTTCTTTGCTGCTACACCACATATACGACAAATACAATTCAACCATGTTTAAGTTGTAGGAATGTGTCCTGTTGTTCAGACATCATCAGAATTTAATGTTCTTATAAATTTAAAATTAAAAATGCTTTAATGTAATTAATGGAAAGTTACCAATTATTGAAGCACATGTATATACTATCAGTATTAATACTGTGTTTTTAAAATGTTAAAAGACACGAACCATTTGATTTACTGGAGGAGGGAGATGGGATATTATTAGACAACAATTTTCTGACCCTGATTTTTGTCCAAAAAATAAAACAATCTGGCCTGCCTTGTGCTAAAAAAATTGGAAGAAAATTTCTTGCATTGATATAGGAAACCAGAGGTGCAGCCACCACCTTCAAAGTTCGCCTCATCTCTGGCTTGTCATACTCCGTAGTTGGACCCTTAATTGACTCTGTGCGAAAGTTTGAATATTACAATAATAACAGTCTGGGAGTCTTGGCAAACTCATTAGTTGTATGATATAATAGGACACCTAGCACCTTATAACTAATCTCAGACGTAAAAGTGACCTGAGTCAATAAAACATGAAATTTAGGTCAAAGTGACCTGATTTTGGTGGGATGCTGACATACTCCCAAAGACGCATACACATCCTAAGCTACATGATGGCAGAACACTTAGTACCTGAGAACTAAACTCTGAGGTAAAAGTGAACCTGAGTCAATGAAGCATGAAATGTAAGTCAAAGTGACCTTTTTTGGGTGGGATGCTGCAAGACGCTAAAAGACACATCCACACACAAAGCTACATGATGGTAGGACACCTAGTACATGAGAACTAAGCTAGGACATAAAAGTGAACCTGAGTCAATGAAGCATGTAATTTAGGTAAAAGTGACCTAATTTGGTTGGGATGCTGCCAGACCCCCAAAAAAGGCAAAAGACGCATCCACACACCAAGGTACATGATAGTAGGACACCTAGTACCAGAGAACTAAACTTGGACGTATAAGTTGTGTCAATGCAGCATGAAATGTAGGTCAAAGTGAATTTGGGTGGGATGCTGACAGATTCCCAAAGACGCATCCACTCACCAAGGTACATGATGGTAGGACATCTAGTACCTGAGAACAAAACTTGGTCGTAAAGTGAACCTGAGTCAATGAAGCCAGAAATATAGGTCAAAGTGACTTAATTTGGGTAGGATGCTGACAGACTCCCCAAAATACATCTCCACACCGAGTTGCATGATTGTAGGTCATGAAGTATGATAAATCAAGACAGACCCCAAACTGATTCGAAGTCAATTAACCATGAAATATAGGTAATCTTTGGGAAAAATGTGTGTCGTATCCTGATCACGCTGATGCATCTGTATACCAACAATCATTATTGTAGGCCTTTAAGCTTCAGAGATACAACTCTGAACAAGAACGTAGACACAGACTTAAGTGCCGAGGGTACTCCAAAGTCCCCTCTACTTTGTAGAGGCGAACCAAAAAAATAATCTGGCCCGCATACAAATCCCCCTTTCCCTTCCAGAGAAACAACTGGTCCATGCCTTTTTGCTGGAGGATTATTTCTTAGGTAAGATGATCCTGAATCGTCTTCTCTCCTCTAAGTGATTTTTTTCCACTGAGTCCATGTCAAAAACAGAAATGAAACCAAACAAAGCATATATACAATATTTTATAGAAACATAAGGCCAAATAAAATTAATTGGTAGCTTTCATCCCCTCCCACCCCCAAATATATGAAGAAAATTCTTTAAAAAATTTGGGGCGGGAATTTCAAAAATCAGCTTTTTTCACATTCTTTCCATTACAAGATGCTATAAAGCACAAATCTATTATTTTCTATCATTGTCTATAAAAAAAAAAGAAAATAATTTTCTGCATGGACTGATTGGTTGATTTTTGTTTGCTTTACTTCCAGTGGCAATTTAGGTTATTTCTGTATATACTTCAAAAGCAGCTGGATTAGTATACATCTGGTAAGAAATAAAAAACAAAAAATAACTCCTCCCACCCACCCCATATTTTTTTGAAGGTTTGATGAAAATCTACTTATTAAGTTTACTTGGCCTAAACATATGAAACAACAAAAACACGAACAATATGAAGATGCATTTAGAAATACATTTTTTTAGCATTTAAAGAAATTTGAGCAGCCTCGCCACTTTCTACAATGTAGTTGAAATAGTACATTTTGAATTTTTTATTACATGTATTTCATTATTTGAAATTTGCAAACAAGGGGGCTTTTAACAGTTCATTCCACTTCTTCTACCTTAAAATGAAAGCAAACTAGAAAACTGACTGAGTCAGGCAAGGGCCCTGCGATGCAACGCCGATTTTTTGCTACTATATAGGCTGGTCTCAAAAATGGTACAGGTAAATGTTAAATTTCAATATATTTTTGTATCATTTGCATATGAAGAAATACACTGACATGGTTTGCTGAACTGACTGGTATATTCCCAAGCCATTTATTTTGCGATAGATGACGTGACTGCAACGGTTCACCTTTTTTTATGTAAATTCCTGCCGGGACAATCAGATGGAACAAAAACGTGAATTTGGCACTACATGTATATAGACAGAAATTTATTATTAAATTTATCACCAAATTGAAAAAATTATAAGGATTGACATGATTAAACACCTTTTGAATAGGATTTATTTGAGAAAAAACGCATCAAGTCACTCACAAACATTACTCGTTGATTTGTAAAAGTCCTTCAGGCTTTTAATTTGTTTGGGAGTGAATTGGTCTCGTTTATACTCCAATAAATTCCTTTAAAACATGTTTAATCTTATAATTTATTCATTCAGAAATTCTTAAACGTAGTTCTCCATTTTGGAAGTTAACTCAACTAGAGAGTTGCCATTTGATTTATCTGTCGGATACACATGCACATTTTCGTAAAACATTTGCATGATCATTTACGCGAGTAAGCCGTGTTTTTCAAATCAAAGTCGACCCATGTGTTTCAATAAAATCATCGTAATTATCATGATTATCATGACAATAGAAATTTCAAAATATAAGACATATGGGAAAGGGGGGGGCTACAGGGCTTCCCCCTTCATTCTGCCACTGGGAGTGGGGTCTCAGTGGAACTTATGACTTAACTTTTCATATTATCATAATTTTACCCCATGACCATCTGAGATACTTGTATATATAGTTTTCTGATTTTGTTTCATTTTTACTGAAGTGTCATAAAACATTGAATGTCTAGTGTGAAAGGTTAAAGTAAGTCTCCAGGGCAGAGTAGTAGGAAAAAGGGTATTTTTTTATATTTGCCTGATTCATGCAATATCTCATTTCATGCAATGCATTCTCCCTAAAACAAGATATGGTCATGGAAAATCGTGACATTGGTGAAGTCATGGTTTTCCATGACTTGCTGTTATAGCAAGTCATGGATAACCGTCACCAAATAATTTATAACAGGAGAATTACAGATACCCAATGTTCAAAAAAGATCGAGAAACTATGGTATTAATGCAAGTAACTTCATTTCTGAACAGAGTTGTGCTCGGATCAGTAGAGGATAGTTCTATCGTTTTTGTTTTGTTAGAAAATGAACTTAAATTGCCAAAATAATGATTATCATATGTAGCTTTTTTACCGCTGAATTCACATTCTGCTGCCATTTTCATCCTCTGTACCACGTGCTATTTAGTCACATGATCAATACAAAGCCAAAAAAGGTATGCGGAACCGAGCACGATGCTGAATGCGGGTGTAAATGGTGATACGAGCGTGAAAACCTGTAAAAACTAGCAATAATGATGAAAGCTTCTAGGTCGAGGAAAATCATCATTTCCAAAGGTCATGGTTTAACATAAGATACCTGACTGCTAATTAAGAACTGTTTCACACAAATTTGCATGAATATGCTTGACAGTTAAGGAGGAGATGTTTTCCGTAACGACGGTCATATCGGTTAGCCGATCGGGACCCCGGATACAATTGTGAAAGTAGACCATCCAAGGACCATTCCACCAAATTTGGTTCATATTGGCTCAGTGGTTTCAGAGGAGAACAATGAAATGTAGATTGTGGACGGACGACAGATGACGGACGGCAAGTGATGAGAAAAGCTCACATGAGCCATAAAGGAGATAATGATAATCATAAGTTACTTTTGTCTTAATTTTGAATATCATTTATAGTCGAGGATTATGATCCCCCTTCATTGTATTGGATAGAAAACTTACACGTATATATTTGTCCTTACACGTAAAGTTTTATTGGTGGATTAGCCAAATGTTCCATCAAGCGGCTCTCAATGCTTTAAGTTCAATTTTAACCACAATCAAGACGGGCCGCCAGGAATAATGCAACATTTAATATACAAATAAATCCTAGTGGAACTAAAAAATACATTGTTTCAACTTGGTTGGCAAGTTTCCAAGCTAACGATTGGCATTCCAATGGGCCCTGATTGTAGTCCTCACCTCACCGATCTATTTTTCACTCTTTTCAAGCATACTCTCTCCAAGAGCTATCACAGAAAAAAGAAAGATAGCCAAAACCTTTAATGTTTCTTTATATTTTTTTGGTCGTCGAATGTATCTATACTAGATGTCAGAGTTTGTTGGAGCGAGTAAAGAGGTTATGAAAGAAAAACTGTCTACCGTATTCTTATAAAAAAGTGTTTATTTTGTAGATTGAAAAAAGAACAAATAACTTGCAGTAATACTTTTTAGCAATCATGATGTATTTTAAGCTGCTCCGAGTTTTTTTAATTCTCCACGGAGATTTTACATTATAAAATTAGCCATTTGTTTACCGGGAGTGACTCTATGCACGGCTAGCGCGCGACCGCACATATAATTTAATAACCCCCGAAAATCGCACTCCAGAAAGGCTTGACATAGAGTATATAATAATTAAAGCTTTACTGATCTTCCTTTGTTTGGATCCTAGCTTATTGGATGAATGTTAATCCATAAAACCGCTTTACACACAGTTAAATTAAGCTTCTGAATATATTTGTTCTGAACGTGTGCAAGATGTGGATATTGTCTTCCTGACATATATTCCATATTCTTTCTTTTAAATATCATAACGGAGTGTTTCTCTGTCGTAAAAAGCAACCCCGTGCTGGAGTTCTATATTCTTATCTATTTTCGGGTACTGGAATGTGTGTTTCATACAGTCAACCAAGTTTATCGCTACAGTCAAAATTTGTTTTGTATGATTTACTTAAAATTTTCTCGTCTTGAAACTGCTGAGTAAATAGATTGGAACTTAACTTGTTCGCTCAAAACATAAATTGTTATGTTTACAAACGGTTAATATCTCAAATCTTCGTTAAACGCAGAAAAATAAACGAACAAAATCCCATTATTTGCTTAAAATCAGATTTACTTAAAAACAATTAGCAAAATTTGCATCAGTTATTTTGATGATCTTTTACATATGATGCTTAAATTACACTTTTGAAGATTGTGGTCTGCAAATCGATGATTGTTTGACCAATAATCACCCAAATATACATACAATATAGATAAATAATTATATACAATTATTCAGTGGGAACAAATTGCAACAATTTGTTCCCACTAAATAATTGTATATAATTGTATATATTATTGTCTTAAAACAGTGAGATACTAGTGCATTGTTGAAAAAGATACTTCACAAGATAAACCGGCCTGAACTTCGCCACAAAATAGTGGTCCTTAAAAGATACTGAAAATGCTTCTAGGCGTTCAATTCACCATGTTTTATTCATTTTCATCTTTTATTCTCCCTTGATAAAAGACGTTTTGGTCGAAAATTTGGGAACAAAATTTTTATTTCCCTTTTGTTTAACATTCTCATACTTTACATGTTTGGTTTGTTTTCACATTTAAAGCGTGGTATCTTTTTACCCTAACTATTTAGTCTTGTATTTTTTTTAAAGCCATCGCGCAACATTTACTCCTTTTTATATTGAACACGGATGTAGTTGTTTTAATTGCAATAATACCGCAATTTTGATAAACCTGTTGTTTAATTAGAGAAAGTTTAGAGGTTTTGTACGAAAATAATGTTTTAAAGATTATAAAACATATTTCAAGTAGTACTTAAATCTGCATCAAGCAAATTTAGCTCAAACGGAAAACCCAATAGTATTTAAAAAAAGTACACCACTTCAAATTCTCGTATATGTACACAATCTCACGACAGCGACCTTTGGAAGAGACCATATATCAGAACAAAAGTACAGTCATTAATATCAGTCAGAAAATTGAAGAATTGTTTCATAGCGCAGTGAGTATAAATATCATAGTATTTTGATTCTGTTATTTATGTACAGTTCTTGGCGGTTGATGAACTATTTGTTTTAATGTGAAAGGGATATAATTATAATAATGAAAATTGAAACTTGAGGCATCTGTTATTATTATACGGTGCGAAATTTACAATTTATTGTCTATCTGGCATATTTCCTACATGTAGATAATACTTCTTGACGGTGCAGTTTGTTGGCTTGACGGTTAATGACGTAATTCATAGTGATTGCATGTTGTATAAATATATAAATACAGTAATTATGTCACCTTGATATTTTTAATGGGAGATGTGGAGGGGCCAGGAAGCTACTTTTAACCCAGCTTTTTACAATATATTTGATCCTAACGTTTTCGGCGCGTCTTCGTTCCTAGAATACACAACACCATTTGAATCTTTGGATATTGCAATCCCGCCTTTTTTCTTACCACAAAGCCTTCCTTATTCTCCTAAAAAATTCATTTTTGATTCCTTCAACACCCGATCAATATCAAATGGTTGCTAATGCTCCCTAATAATAATCGAGTCTTGTCCATGTAATATGCTAGACATGAGGAAATCGGGTCTGGTTTATGAAAAGTGGTTTTGTTCGCTGCGGAAAAATGCCAGGTTTTTACAAGATCGACGACAAGATTTCAAATAACGCGAACCAGAAAGGAAAGTGATATATGTTTTCTCGACCTGTATAAACATTGAAGACAAATATATCTTAATCCTTCCAGTAACTTCATCTTTAAATAAACATAACGCTTGTGTTAAAACGTGTCTTATTTAGTGGTAAACTGACGATCGACCAGTTACATCTATGTCTGTAGTTTTCTAATAAGTATGCATGAGACAATGTCTTAAGAAATGAATGACTCAACTACTAGTACTTGACGTTAAATTTTTTTTCAGATTAAATCTCACATCATGCTGGCATTAAGAAGACTACTGCGAGCAATAATCATTCTTCCGTTCTCGGCAGGACAGCCGCAGATTAACAGATTAAACAGCCTTGTATATCACGATGGAAGCATTTCCGGTATAGTTTTTCTGGTGTGTGTTGTTGTCATTTGGTGTGAAATTTTGATTATCGGATCGTCAACTTATAGCAATCATTCTTTTGAAATCCCCCTCTTTACTAGAACGATGATAACAACGACAGTTCTTGCCGTTTTAATTTGTGCCCTGCTCAGTATCTACGCAACAGTAAAACGAAATGCAACAGTTTTTAACGAACAGTGGGGGGTTAGTGAAAGCATTATGTTAAAATTTCTTTGGCTATTTACGCTTGCAAACATTGCTTATAGTGCAATGTTTTTAGCCTACCACATCGACTGCTTTCGCAATAACTTTGATGAATATAACGTAAAAGAAAACATTGTTTGTGACATTTTGTTGTTTACTTATCGTCTTGTTCAGACGGCATTTCTGACTCATTTTTCACAACGGGTGTTCAGAAGCAACCTCGGATCCTACTATGGGTTACTGATATTGTTTTTAAGCAATGTGGCCGTAATAGTTATAGATTTTACACGTGATCTTCACGATTACCAGGATTACACTGTGAATGCCACAGAGCGATACAAACTTAAATGTAACACGGACTCCTCCGTCGGAAATATTGTACAAAATATGTCTGATTTCTTTGATCCTGCCGTTTTAGAGTATTCATTACTTACCATATTGTTTATTTCTCAAATTTGGCCAAAGAGAAAACGCATTGAACAGGCTTCATGTCTCTACGAAAATTTACATGCGGATACGGATACTGAAGAAAACACTTATTTGTTATTAGAAATTTCAGACGCAGGTCATGCCAGAAATCTGAGAACAAACAACATAGTTGAGTTTTCTCGTCACAACAGCTGGACGTTTATAAACATATGCTCTCCGGTTTTGCTGAATATTCCATGCATTATTTTGTATATTTTAAAGGTAAATGCCCCAAAAGATGTTGCTGTAGATAATGCGCTGAATATCTATAATAGTGTTGAGGTATCTATTATCATAATTGTTCTGATCAGAGGCTTTTACTTGATACAGACAGAATGTCAACCGATAGACGGAATGGAAAAGTTCAGATCAAAAGACTATATCATACTTGCAAGTT
Organism: Geukensia granosissima; assembly: GCA_032357055.1. Lineage (NCBI taxonomy): Eukaryota > Metazoa > Mollusca > Bivalvia > Mytilida > Mytilidae > Geukensia > Geukensia granosissima. The sequence continues at coordinate 253,416 of JAULBM010000007.1, forward strand.
TTATTGGTTCGTTAATGTATTTCACAATGAGGTTGATAGCCTATATAATGTTAATATCTAAAAATGATGTTAATGTTATTAAGGCGTACAGTTACGCGGCCATGATATTTGAGGTTTACTTGCAAACTGTTTTTATTTTTCAAATGAAAAACTACCGGAGGAGAGTTTCGAGTGTTTCATTAATGTCAATCGAGTACGCTTGTGTGTTTTTGTCTGTAAACAACTTGATAATATGGGGAACAGATTCCTTTTTAGCATCTACGTACGTTTTTAGTAAAGATGCGCCCACTATTTTCTATGGTGCGAGAACATGGATAACATTTTATTCCCTTTTATATCCATTTATTATTTTTTACAGATTTAAATGTTTTATTTCCTTCTATGGATTATATCACAGATTAACCAAGGTACGATAGCATCAAGCCAGTAGTAACAAGACTTGATGTAATGCCGAAAACATTTATTCTAGTAACAAAAGATATTTCTGCCTAGGACGCACAGTGGAGAGAAAATTGACATCGACTTATTTCTGTAAATATTGTGTCAAGTGTACCTTACTTTGTTCATAATCAAACAATAAACATGATCATTTGAACAACTGTAAATGCACAAGTTGCTAAACGTCAGTAACACGAGGAAGCTTGGAGTACCTGTCAAGAGAGACCTAACTTTATACTACTTTATATATATTACGTTTTAGTCCGCCTAGTAACCAGTGTCACGACACTAAAAATGTTTTAAATACAGGTTTGAAATTTAATTTGTTATTTCCCTAACCTACAACAGAAGGTATATTGGTTTACAATATAGAAATAAACCTGCTCGCCTTCTCTTGTGTTAATTTAAATATTGAAAATGGCAGATCAAACTTTGAAAAAGGCAAATCATAATGTTTAAACATAATAAATGCCAAGAGTATAACTCTGGAATGGAGCATAAACAGAGGAGTTCGAGAATCAAAGTAAATAGCTGAACATGTGGATTAAAGATCCTTAAATGAATTATTTATGTGGTATCAGCCACAAAACCATAGATTATCTGTGAGTATCTATAGGTTAAAAATAATTAAACCCACTATTCACGTTTGGAAGTCACCAAACTTAATCTGTATTGATCTTAGTGTACAGTTCTGGGTTTTTAAAACATCAAACTGCAATTAATAGAAATACGATTTGTTCAATAGTTTATTTGAGTCTGTAATATACTCCATAAAATGACACAAAACAAGTAAAATGGTAAAACACAACAAATGGAAAGAAAAATGCAAAGAATTCAATCCATGTTTCGTGCCCGTAAAATGCGTACGTTGCATCAGTTGTAATGATGAATTGAGATGAAATCAAAGTATCATTTGCCCAGAAAAGTAGATTTTGAACTGCCAAGTAGAGACATGTGTATTCTATAGACGTCCAAGATGAACCTGATCTAATTTTATCATAGTTTCTTATTTGCATAAGAAAAATTGTTTGATAATAGGTCATTAATATAAGCACAACATACAAATAAATCTTTACAATGTTGATGCTTTCTAAATGCACAAGAAATATGTGTGAGATCAGTCTCAACATACAAAAGGCAACCGTTCCAATAAAGCTCGCGATTAACACGTAATCTTCCGAGTCATACACGCGGATGTCATCTCGTGGTTTACACTGTATTTGCATAGAGTCAAAACATTTAACATAAATCATCATACAAATAGAAGTAATAAAACACCAATAGATGTAAAGAGCTTCATCCACTGAGAAATATTCTTTTACCCGCAAAATGTACAATATAATCAATGGTATGTTGATAGTGATGCAAGATGCAATGACCATATATTGGCGTGTCCGCTGTTTTGCTTTTTCAGAAGTTGTTTTTGGTTCAGAATTATTAACAAGATGGTTGACATTGTTTGATTCTCTTACGGTTTCACTCTCATCAGTGTTTCCTGCGTCTTCATTAGATAGAGAAACATCTTGCCTCGGCCACATATCCATAATGAATATAATCGAAAGTAACGAATATTCACATACCGTTGGGTCTAGAAACGGAATGACCTTTTGTATTAGATCCCCCATGGATGAATTTGACAAACAGTCAGTTGTTCCATTGGACAGGAAAATGTTGGTACCGTTTTCGAAAAAGCTAGTTGTTTGTTGATACACCTCTGTAAATCCGACTACGACGACTGTAACATTGGCTGTGAACATGACTAACAGTCCAATATAAACGCCATAATTAGTAGCAAATGTGTACTGGCAATAACGTGTCAAAAACGCCGTCTGGGAAAGTAGAAAGATAATCAAACAAATATCTAGCATAATTTTGTTGTCAATTTGTGGAAGGAATAAATTATTAGTAATGCAGTTTGCATGGTATATCAGAAATATTACATTATACACTAAGTATACAAATGTGAATAGCCACAAAAATTTGAGTCACATTCTATGACCAATATTCCAGCTATTATTTTGATAAACACAACTAGTTTTAAAAGAAGCGTAAATGGTAATCAAAAGACAGCTAAGCACGGATAAACAAGATGTAATACTCTGAATTAATGCTGAAAAATTGACGCTTGTAATATTTTGAGCTGCTTAACTAGATCCTATTATTAAAAACTCTAACAGCATAACCACAAAGCTGAAAAGAAGAACAATTGCCGAGATACTACCATCATGTTCAAATAATCCATTCGTATTCCGAAAATTTCCAGCAAAAAATGGCATTATAAAAAGTGCACGAAAAATTTTGCATAAAAACGCCATTTTGATTCTTCTGACGGCTCACTTCGTGGAAACCATCTGTAATATAAGAATGAGTCAACTTTTCATTCATAGTTTGAGATATGCACCAATAAAAATATCTTTACATGAAATATTAATTTCTTAATAATTTTATAATTTGTAATACGAGACCTTAGGTTACTTGCACAGCTATTTGCAGCATAACATGAAATTTTTACAAAAATGTTGTTTGCCATATTTGCATCTGAAAAACAGGACACAGCTAAGTAATAATCTCAACAATCATAGCGATATACGAAATTATGAATTAATTAATTACGAAATGGCTTACCATTTAAACCTAAGGATGATAGTTTAAAAATATGTAATTTCTGTTCATGTGGAAAACACTTAAAATTTGAGTTCAACGGGAAGTTATTAAAATCATCCAGGAAATATATATTTCATAAAA
>JAULBM010000007.1:270518-288431 GCA_032357055.1 Geukensia granosissima
AGCCGAATGTAAGAATTTACGAATTATTTCCTCGACATCTTGAAATTTACAGCGTGACTCGAGTGATTTCACAAATTCGCAGAGTGACTTCTCAAATTTACAGAGCAACTTCAACTTCGCCTTGAGAGAATTGTAGAGCGAAGTGAAGGTCCAGAAGGGGACTTCTTCGCCCACTTCGCCCTCTAGCGTGAGCCCTGCTATTTGTTGGACAAGGGATGTAAGAAAATTGTGTTACAATCGTTGAGTTTAATACAAAGAGAAAATATACTATTCTGTAGTCTACATCTATTGGATTTAATGCAGTCATAGAAAATTCAATTTTTTTACATTGCTGGTCATGTGTATGTTATGTATGAGCATGCCATAGTCATTGGCTATAGACCTTGCTGGAAGTTGGAACTTTTTGCCCAAAGATGAAAGACTAGGTATGATTTGCCTACCTATGACCAAAAAAATTACCTGAATCTTACTTCTGTAAAGTCAGAAAGTATTGCATGCATTTATTTCTGGGATTCTTTCTTTTCTGACAATAATGCCAGTTTTATTATGGTGATTCTTTAAATTTTGTAGTACATTACAACTAGTTACCATCAAAATGCAATTTTGATTTTTGCAATTCTTACCCTGTCATATTATTTTTAATAATATAAACATTGCAATTATTTTTGAATTTACAGTATATATTATTGTGTCAAAAATACCCAGATACTTTTCAGGGTATTTCATTTTATTTAAGTTTAAAAATACATGTATGCTGTAATAAAGGGGATTTGGATGGACCAGCATCTATGTTAGCAAGTGTTTCATTTGCAAAACTAAGTTTTCATTTCAAATTTTCAATCCATTTTCAGCTGATCTAGAAGCCAGAGACAAATTCAACATATCTCCATGGGACTACGCTAGAAATAAACAATTACATTACTGTCAGCTGATAATTATGTCACATCAGCGACAACGATTAAAAAGTAATCCTACAAGCCCTCTTCCAAATGGCCTTGGATTGAGTCTCTCCAGTTTAAACGGGTATATGAATGGCGATGATTATGATCATATGATTGTAAGTTATATTTAGTACTAATTATTAGTTTAGTTAACTGTGTATTAACGACAAACTTCTAAAACAGGTTAGGGGTTACTCCTTGAAATGAACATATAGCATATCAAAGTCACCATACTTAATCAACATTTATAAAGTTGTATTTTCTTTTTACAGACCACTTAAAAATTTCACAAATGTACATAATATACAAATAAATAAAAATTGCTTTGATAGGTCAATGGTCAAGAAAACCCTTTTTGATGAGCCATTTTCTCCCAATACAGGTTCTACTATTATTTATGTTCACACCATGATATGGCTAAAATACTATCCACATGGTGTTAAACTCTAATCAATCAATCAATCAATCTTCTGTTATATTGTATAGTGGAATTGAACTTTGCAATTATTGATTTGATGAAAATGTGAAATTTATGAAATGATACAACAGCTTAAACAAAAATTTTAATTATAATTGTTATTATCCCATCATTAATAATCACAATGATAAAATCATGAAAAGAGTTGTTTTTGTGTTCAAGTTTTTAAATCTTACAGCAATTTTTGGTTGTAAATTGCATATGTGATAAAAAACTAAAATATAAGATTTTTTTTATACAATTTGGACAGCAGTGATGAACCAGTCTAAAACATGAGCTGAAAAAAAGTTTTTAAATGTTTTTTTAAAAGTACAAAACATTAACAAACATAATATGGAAGTAATGGCTCACAAATCCTTGGTGTTTCTCAGAGCATGGGTAGTAGTATGCAAAGAAAGAAAAAATGAAGAAATGAAAAAAATAGTGCAAAAGAAATATATTATATATATTTGTTACTTTGCACTGTAACAGAAATCACGATGATTAGTGGTTGTTAACTTGTAAGTACAGAAAGCATTTTGTATGTAGCAAAGCTATCAGTCCACAAAATTTATTTACTTCAGTCACAGAGCTTCACATGGAATAGTGTCACTGAAAATAACCTGGTTGCAGTAAAATTGAAAGGTTAAGAGTAAAAATATTATTTGAATTTTATATCTTTTCTGTTCTAGAATACTCAAGACAGTTTTGAAAACATGCCAATTACTCCTCCACATCCTCCAAAACGCCCCAGGACTGGGAGACATCCAATGAGACGTTCTCATAGTCTTACTTCCCCTGACAGAGGGCGCTCCTACATTCCAGCAGACCAAGAAAGACTTATCATAAGTGCAGGTGGAGATCTCCAACAAGGGAGATCATCCTTGTCCAATGACAACAGGCCAAGTTCATATTCCAACAGAGAAACTTTCAAGAGAGAGCGTGGCAGACCAAATGAAAGAATTGAGGTTTGAGTCTTTTTAAAATTCTGTTTTAAAACCTTCACTTTACCAGTTTTAATTCTTCATAGATATATAAAACACTTCATTTACTTGCATGTGTAATTTTATCACCAATTAAGATTTATGTTTTGGCTCATAAAACTAATTTTGTAGTCAAGTAATGATGAATTTCAATATTTGTTCAAGTTAACGCTAACTGTATGCCAGTTACTGTAGTTATGCTTGGAAATCACAATCTGAAATTTTGCCTCTTGATATTTCCTTCCTTCAATAATTTAAAGTTAGATAAATTGTTTATATATAGGATATTGGAAGTTTTGTTTTATGTACTGTCTTATCAATGAAAATATTTAGTGAACACACATTGAAAAAATATTTCCGAGATGAAAATGTCACATTATTTAAATAACATATAACACCGAGGGCTTGAAAGCAGATTGTTATCCCGAGAAATTCATTGTCATCGATGCAAAGCAGAGGTTGACAATGATTTTAAGGGATAATAATATGCTTTCACATCCTCTATGTTATGTGTTATTTTATTATACTGATTGCTGAAAAAAAATTGAATATTCAAAATTGTTAAATATTCTTTATTAGTTTAAATATTAATAAGACAATTCCATTGTGGAGTAAGCACAACAACAATATGTGTAAGGCACACTAAAGATTTTGCGGGATTCTGCAGGAGAAGGCGATAGAGAAAATTGTTACATGCTGCCATGTTAGAGTACATTGTCTCATTTCGTTTAACCAAGTAAATGTCAATATTAGCAAAGAAATTAGCATAAAGGATAATAATTTACAATATTTAACACAAGATCTACTTCATTTCAACCTTTAAAAACACGACTTCATTCAGTTTTTGTAAATTTTCTTTCATTCATAAACAGACAGCATGAAGACAAAGCATGTGCCGTTAATGCTTGAAAACAGGAGGATGTCTTTCATAACAATACAATATCTTTTTTTTTGTTCCATTACACATGTAGAGGTATTATTGGTAATTACAGATCAAAAGGAAATTGCAGCAAAACACCAATAAAAAAATTCCAATTATTGCATTGTAGGTGTCTCTACACCAAAGACAGACATCAGCTGATGGTCGAATCCAGGGAGAACCAAGACGTCTGGACGATCATAGGCCTGACCCACATGGTGACGAAAGATTCAGTCAATATGATGATGACAGATACAGTCAGACCTCTAGTAGATACAATTCTGATGACAGGCACATGCCACCTGACAACAGATTAGACTCAGCAGACGGTCGATTCAATCATACAGCTGATGGCCGCTTTAATTCAATGGGTGATAGGCAAGATAGCCGATATAATTCCATGAGTGATAGACATATGTCTAAACAAGATGGCAGATTTAATTCTACAAATGACAATAGATTTAATTTGTCTAATGACAAGAGATTTAACTCTGAATATGAAGTGCTACACAAACCAACAGATGTGGACATGGAGGATGACCGCAGATGTATGTTTAAAGTATCAGCCTTATAATAAACATTATATATATATATATTATGTATTCAGAATACCATAAAAAACATTAAAGACTCAGCTAATAAACATTTGAAATCTTTACCGAACTTACATTTTTAGAACGTGGATTCCTGTATCTATAGATGGTTTAAAGATATGATCATACTAAATATCACCCAATGCATAAGGCCTATTCCTATTTGACCCAGCTCATATTTTACTGACATTGAGAAATGAGAAAATTACATGTTTGCTTTATATATACACAAGGCTGTTCTACTTTGGTCAGGGTCTTTCTTGAATGGATAAGTTTAAAAAAAGTTACATATAAATTTTATTTTTGCATTACAAATTAGAATGAACATGTTAGGATTATAATACAACTTAAATGTAATCACATTTTTTTGGCTTGTAGTGTTAGACACTTTGTTAAAATTGCAATTGCAAGATAACAATCTCAAAATTTTATCATTTGTGGAAATTTATTAATTTAATTTCAGCCAATCCAGATGATGATATTGATAATGTCAGTGTAGGTGGTATGGATGTGTCGGACATTGACGATGATGGCCCTCCGATGACTTCACGGCGGTCAGACACAAGTGGTTCTATACATCATCCGAGACCTCCACCGAGACTTAGTCGTAATCAAAAACCCTATGCACAACCTCTCGTATGTACATATTTTATTCTTATATTTCAAAAGAGACCTTCTTTTTGGTAATCAGTGAGCCTTATTAAAAGTTAACAAATGCTGGATATTTTTAGACTGATATCACAAAAATTGCAAGATGACATAATGTAAAATTAGTTACATGGTATACTTTTTACACAAAAAACTATTGATAAATATAAAGCGATATGTACCAGGAAGGCCATATTTTGGCTCTAGAAATCAAGTTTGTCTTATAATTTTAAAATGTTTCTTTTTATTCCCAGCATCATAGAAATCAGTGGCTACATCTCTTAACAAAAAATAACTTTTTGATAAATGTTATATCAAGATAATGTGGACTTCCCTAAAAAACTTTTTGTTTGAGCATCTTTCTGATGTTATATTGAGCAAAAACAATCCAAATTTGTCTGACTTCTGTCTGTACTAAAATTCATGTTGAAGGTAGTTTTCCATGGATGGGGTATTATTTTACCATCCAACCTTTTACCAAATAAATCATCACATGGTACTAACTGGTTGATTTATATGATGTGAAATGAGTGTCATGATCTATAGGTCATCAATTGTATATTTGAACTTTTGGTTTTGATACTCAGATCATTTGTCCTTTAAAACAATAAAAAAAGTTTTAAATGAATATGTATTTTGTTTTTTTACTATTATAAAAAGTATAAAAGAAAAAAGCAATTTGTTAACATGAAAATAAAATCTACAATAACACAAATTCAATAAAATGTTCGAAAAGCTGGAATTCGGCAACTTTTATATTTATTTTGAACTTATAATTATGACATGTTTGGAATACCGTACAATTTCCTTGTAATTACAGGAACCTCCATACAGACATCAAAACACGTCACAAGAATATGATGAATATAATGATGACAAGGGTGATAATTTTCATCGTCCTGATGGGTTAAGTCGATCAGATGGATTTACCAACAACCGTCAGGATGGTTTTTCAAAAAACAGGTCATTAGATCTCTCTGGCAACAGATCTATGCAACCAAAGCCGCCTTCAAAATTAAACCAAAGAGTTATCTCCCCGCACTTTAACCCTCCGTCAACCAGTACGACTGACAACTTCCCCCCAGGAAGACCAAGACCAGCACCACGGCAACCAATGATGAAACAGGCACCCAAACCACCACCTAGGAGGACACCATCGCCCACAAGACCTGGATCCGGGTCACGTGACCGAATTTACAGCCCACCATTGTCAAGTCCTAGTAATGAGTTGCCTATACAGAAACCTTCCCCACCACCTCTTGCTGATCTCAACAGACCAGACTCTGCATCAAAACCGCCAGGTATTTTTGTTGTTTTATGATTTAGATTTATGTCACTAAGAGCTTCTCAGAAAAATGTGAATGAAAATTTTCTAATAATAATACCTACTATTCAACTAGAATAATCAGAAAAGAGGAAATCAACATTGATTTTATTTGTCCATGTGTTCAACAAAAAATTGATGACAAATTCACTTTCAATCAAATATCAAGAATTGATCAATTTTATTTTGAATATTATGCATTGAATTGAGCAAACAGAGTAAACTTTTAATCATTACATGAATTTTAATAATTTGTTTCCTTACATTAGGTGTGGTGGAGGGAAGAAGAATACCACCTCCAATGCTTATGCCATTAGAAAATGCACCAAAACCTCCAGCCTTCAGTCCTTTTGATAAGAAAGAAGAGAAGAAGAAGAAAAGGAGAAAAAAGAAGGAAAGAGATCAAGAAAAGGAAAAGGAAAGAGAAATTGATTTGAAATCTCCTCCCATGGATATTGAGCCACCTCGCGGACATGCTGCTCCACTTCATCCGCCTCCTTCTGCGACAACCAGACCTCCCAGGGCACAGTCTGGTGTCCCAGCACCAAAATTCTCGAAACAACCACCTCAGAGACATGAACCAAGGTAATAAGCTAAAATGTCATATGAGTATAATCTATTAATCTTTATTTGTTTTAAATCTTTAATTATAAAAAATGAAGTAACAGGGTTATCATAAATACTGAAGTAATAAGATTTGTCAGTCACTCCGGTTTCCTTCAGCAGTAAAAGGGATCGTCGCTATATGACTGAAATACTGTTGCTGTTGTACCCCAATCAAACAATCTATCTGGTAGGCTCAACTTATAGCCTAGATAACCTGACAACTGCATATGTTTTAAGGTTGCTACTTGGAAATGACTGTCATACATAAATTTTTTTTGTTTATTATTTGCCATATTTTTGTTAAATAATACACAAGATTTACACATGGAGAATAGATACAAATTATTAGTAGCTCTGTTTTTTGTTTGCACAAAGATGTTCATTACCATTTTGTTTATTTTATAGAATGGTTTATGAAAGTATGGATGAAGAAATTAAAGATGATGATCTGAAACCTCCAAGTGTGAATGGCTATGCTGTTCCAATAAAGGAAGCCCCTCCAAGGTCTGGAAAACCAGTACACAGAACACAGTCCTTAGAAAGTGAGGATTTAGAGATGGAAATAATGGGTCAGTCATATGATACAATAAATGAGGAGGATGACCAGGCTGGACCATTGATTCCCCCACCCAAGGGGTTTGGTAGTCCCTCCAAATCTCCACCAGGAAGACCCTTGTCACATTCCGTCCCACAGGTAAGCTTTTATAGGAGTCATTTTTTAGTTTTTTGAAGAAAAAAAATTTAAGAAGAATGAAGTAAAAAAATTAAGAAGAATGAAGTAAAAAATTGAAAATTTATAATAGGGCACTCCAAATTAATTAATAGTTCTTTGGATTCGCTCAGTTTTAATATTATGGGATCAAAATTTCAAAAAAGTTTACTTTCTCCATTTTTTTACACTTTTTAGAAATTTTTGCTGTTATTCTTATATATTTAAATACAAATTTGCTTGCTCACTCCTAACAATATACAAAAACCAAAGGAAAAAAATTTAAACTGTTGTTTTCACATAAATTTTTAAGGATGTGCTTCAATATTGTGCCATTTCAAAAATTTAAACAAAAAATTTTGTTCACTCACACCTATTATTTAACACAAAATTAACTTAAAATAAATTTGGAATTGCCTTAGCGATGTAATTTTTCTATGGTTTATTGGATTCTTTTGCCATTTTGAATTCAGACAATGAAGTAGTGTTACTGTCATTTATTCTGATGCTTTAAGGGTTATGGAAGAAGAAGAAATAATCAACAGTAGCATTTCTTTATTAGAAAACAGCATTATTCATGGCAAGCTTAGCAAGGAGAGTTTAAGCAAAACAAAATTAAGAATAAAAGGGACATTTTTTGCAGAAATGTTATGTATGAGTGATCACATTAAGTTCTCACAACAACTAAATTATCCATGTTCCAAAAATCCTAAGACCTCTTATGTTTGGAATGCAGTTACATATGTGGGAGAATAACCATTCCATGGCCCAAAACTCAAAAAGAGGCAAGACAAATTCTGTGTCCACAGTTATAGTTCATGTAAATAAAATTTCTGTCTTAAAAATTGTAAAATTGGCACAGGAATTTGATTAGGTACAAACATCTTTGAATAATATTTACAATTTATAAACAGGAAATAGACACAGAGTAAGTATGCATCCACAATAAAGCATGGTTATGGCTAAAATCTTCAAGCATGTTATATGTACCTTGATCAAGTCACAGTATTATGTTTAGGAATGTTGTCAAGTTAACTACTACTGGTAAACTAGCATCTTGGAGCAGAACTTTTATTTTGTTACTGACGGTTAAGCTATGGCTTGTTCTAATAAAAATGTCTCTTCTTCACATTATGATTCACATTTTTTTGTAAAAAGTACTCTTTTTCTGTTGGTGTTGTGTTCACATTAAGTTTCCCAAAAGTAGGAGAAAAAGAAGTAGAAAGCATTTCCAATTATATGTAATGTATGGTATACTAATAATTCAGTAAGATAATGGTAGATTCATTTTAGAATGCACATATATAGACAGAACATATTAACCTCATATGAACTTATATTTTTCAGTGTGTGTACTTGAATGAAGAATAAAGTTCTCTTCTATTAATCATTCGCCCATTTATGGGACTTTTTTCAATTAAATTGTCTGACATTGACATAAATTTTGTATAAGGTCAATGAGAATTATCCTCCTCAACATGACAGTCAAAAGTTTAAGCTGGCTGCTGGAATAAAAAAAAATTCAGGTTAACCTTGATGATTGACCTATTGTGAATTTACTTGGTCAATATAATTTAAATTGAGATTGGCCTTACCATGCTAATAGTAATTTAAATACCCTGCAAACAAAGTTTTGGGTCATATAGGAATTACCCTGTTTTTCTGTCTGTCCATCTGTCTACATACCTTATAAGGGCATCTCTTCCTAAACCTCCCATTAAAACTTTACATGAATACAAGGCACAATGTGTCGCTATGCAAATAGGAAGGTAATTCATCTTGGTTTATTCCAAGGGCAGATAATCCATGGGGAAGAAAGTATCTTTTGTGAGTTTTGATCACAGTATTTCTTGTTTTGTTTTGATAAATTCCTGTTTTACTTCATAAATTTTCTGTGTTACTAATGATATAATATTCAGTGATATTTCTTGATACCTGTATTACAAGATTTGAACTAATTACAATCAAACCTGTTGATGAGGTCACATTGATTAAGCAATAACCTGCTTTTAACAGCCACATTACAATTTCCCTTTTCTGAATATTTAAGTCAGTTAGAACTCTAAAAAAGCCACCTTTCTTTAGCAGCCAATTTTACATCTCCTCTTAGTTACCTCTAAAAGCAAGTTTGGTTTACACTGCACAAGTGTATAGAATGATTAAATTGGGATTTTTTATTATTGCAGGACAATAAATCAGCAAGAATGACCCCAACAAGTGCTAAACCTCCATTGCCCCAGTCTGGACGATCTAGTATACAGTCAGGACGAATGGCTTCATCATACAGGAGAAAAAGTCCATCTCCAAGTCGGAGATCGCGTCCACATACAGGGGGTCGATCCAGTAGTACATCATCATAGTTTTATGTACTTAAGACTTTTCTTGACAATTAATCCGTCCATATTTAATGCCTAGTCTGTATATTTTGTTATTATTTATTCCTGCTGATCATTATCCACTGGACATATATATTTATGAGGTTTGTAAAGATCTTGAATGTTGGTAAAATCTCCATTCTACATGTATTTTATGTCGCGTTCGCACCGAATGCGAATTAATTCGCATTATCTAATGTGAATTGAACGACTGTTTAACGTTTCAATGTTTCAATGTGCATTGAATAAGCTTTGATGTACGTTTGGACATGTGTGACATGGGCAATTCGCATTTGAATGCGCTTTCAGTTTGCATTATATGTCTGTGTGAACGCATCATTAAATAGCAGGAATAGTTTATTTCTGCGTTAATGGATATCTTTTTTTTTTTTTGCAATAACAGTTTGTCCTTTATTATGTCTAGCTATTTTGCTTCTGGTTTTGCCATCACTGCGTTTTTTTTCTTAGCTTGCACAGTTTTCCTAAATATAAGGAGCATTGATCAACTTGTATGTTATACCTTGGAAATTGCAAATATTCTGTATTTTTTGTACTATAAGACTTTGTGGACTATAGGACTTATAATGGGAAATGTATCCATTCTATATCCATTTTAAAATCTTGTCTTATAGCCTGAAAAATACAATAAAAAGCCACTAGTTATAGAAATTAACATGTATAATGTAGCAAATTGATCAATTTGCAAACTTTTATAACTGTTAATATGAAACTAAGTGTGAAATTATTAAGAGAAGTTGTTGCAAAAATAAGTTGGTTTATAGATATTTATAAGTGATTTTTGCAAGGTGCTGCTAAGCTCTCAGTATATCTAGAAATACGAAAGTTACTGTTGGATGGAGACAAAATGTCCTTATTAGACAGGTGACCTCTTTAAAAGGGTCAATTTATAATGAAGTAATAAACAATGGGATATATACATTCAAAAGGAGAGGTGAACTTGAAGGCCAGTTTGACATATTTCTGATGTATAAAATGTCTAAAATAGGGCATTTAAAAAACTCTTTTTGATAGTCTTATGAGCCATGGATAATGATCTGGGTGTAGTGAAATGCCTTAATTTAGTAAAGGAATATAGTTACCGCAATGTAAAAACATTTTTATACATGCTTTATGTGTCTTTTATATATTTATACTGTTAAAAGTATTGTTAGGTCTATATGTTATTTATTTTCAACCAAAGCTCTTTATATGATAATATTTTTATATATCAAATGTGATCTGTGATATCGTATTTGATTAAACCATGCAGTGCTTATTGGTAGCCCGTTACTTAATCACTTTTTTTTTTAAAATTAAGAATACAGTAAAATTGGATATTATTGAATCTCTTTATTATAACAAATATTAAAATCTTTTGTTTATGTCTTTAATGGACAAAAATGCCTTATCTCCCATTTTTATATTTTTAGTTATTGTTGTGTATTATCAAGGCTCTTTTGACTAAGGTAAACCATTTTATTGGACAATGCTATTCAAGAATTGAATCAACCTGGAGCCCTTCAAACACATTGCAATAATTTCTTGATTTACAGTAGATACTTTAATATTTAAAATAAATAATATATTATGTTCACTTAATACAGTTGAATTTCAGTTACTCAGTCACCCAAGAGAGCACTGTTCAGATAACTTAGGTTTGATAATAATATTTTTCTCTTGATAAATATCACAGATTTTACAAAAATAACAATTTTTAACATATTCTGATGTTACAGATATATTGAGACACCATCCTGCATGGGAGATAACTCTTACAAAACATAAATATTATGGATGCATCCCGGGTAAGGAAAAGGCGAATAAAAGTCAAGAGATTTTATGATTGACAAAAGTAACTGATTTTACAGTAAACAAGCTAGAAAAGTAGGCACTGCATGGTTTTATTCAATATACTAAGCACATGTAAATAACTTTGCACAATTTTCATTTCATTTGTTTTATTCATGTGCCAAATCAAAATCAAACTCTGTTTTGATATTGTTGGGAAAAAAATCTGAAGAAATCATTAAAATTTCCAAGTGCTGTTTGAATTCTGTTCTAACAGAGCTAACATCATAAACACATATTATAGTTTTTGCTTCTGATTTCATGAGTTATATCTGGTTATCAGCAAACACATGTTTACCTTTCATAATATATCTTTTAAGATGTTTGCCATTGTTATTTTTAATTCCGTCCAAGTAAGTAAAGTTGTTGTACTATTTTTATTGACATGTTATATCAAACATATAGTAAATATTTATCTGTCCCTAAATATATCTTATTTAGACACTCAGTTTAATTTACTGAAAAAAACTAGTATTTACACAATGTCAGGAAGAACAGATGCTCAAAACACTGTTTATAGTGGTATGGTACAATTTCTGGAATTTGAACACCAAATCCTCAATATTTTTTCCATATTGATGAATGAACAAGTTTTGCATCCAAGGTTAGAAACTTCAAACAAATCTCCCTAAAACAGTGTTAATTACATGAAAATAAAATGGGCTGCAAAACAGCTTTAAATTTTTTTTTATAAAAACTTTTTGAAAAAAAGGTTGTACAATTTATTTATTACATTTAACTGCAGCTTGAAGCTTTTACATTTTGTTGTGCCTGGTACTAAAAGTAAGACTCTGATAAGAAAGTTGGGTCAAGTGTCAAGGTAAAAAAAACTCGAATTTTTGTCAGTTGATATGAAATCAAATGCATGATGTTAAGACTGTTTTGTTGACTGTAAACATACTGTAAATGCAGATATTACTGTGATGTTTTTATTATTTCGAATAATGTGACAGGATTGTAATTGCAATAATTAGGAATCACATTCCAAAATTTTCTCTTTATGTTGTGTAACACCTTTTGAAAAGTTTCAAAAATAAAATTTCAAAAACTCGCATGATCATTGCCATTTGAACATTCGCAATAATAAATGCATGCAATACTTTCTGAATTTACAGTACTTAATGTTTAGTGGCCTCAGGTTGTTACTAATAGTACTCATACAAACTGTGATATATATTTGTGCTTGTCTAAATTGTATGTAGTGTAGTGTGTCAATAACTTAACATTTAACTTCAGTTTTCTTATCTAGAACTTACTGTCTGATACCAAGAATTTATAAATGAGATGATTTTACTAAGAAGAAAATCACAGCATTTCTCACCTAAACGATCTAAAAAAGCAAGTGCATTGAATGCTTGATGTTTTTTCTATCACAGTTCAAACTTTAAACACCAATGTTGGGAAAAAATTCAGAAAAGAAAAAATGAAAGCAAAGGACAAGAGATTTGCTAAGCAAGCTATGTGTCCCACTAAAATGAATCAAACCTTACTTCTGAAATATGGCACAAAAGTAAAGGAAATATTTTACGAAACGTTTTACTTTAATATGGCATCCCACTGATTTAAAAAAGGTACAAATCTGGATTAATGTGTTTAAATTAAAGTCAAAATTCTACTGCCTTCTTGGTAAATTTTAATATATGCACCAATGAAAACCACGAAATTTTTTTAAGTGCTGTCATTTAGAATCAATAATGTATTGGTCTATTTTTGCACATACCGTCAAAAACATAGCAAAATCATAAAATTTTGGAATTTTTGTGAGAATTACAGTGGCTATTTTGTTGTGGAAAACACAATAATTTGCATGTTTAAACAAGTTTGGTTTAAAAAACTACTGGTTCTTTTATTAAAGTTAATTTGAAGAAAAAAGGTTAATTATGTAAAACTTTATTCACATTGAATAATGGGTCAAAATCAGGCCTTTTTGTACCATGTCCATTACCAAGAGACCATGAAATATTGCTTCCATCCATTTTATGTGTAATTTATCATTAAGTTGTTATTAAAGTCTTCACTTTTTAAGTTCACTTTCTGTTTTTTAGTTAAAAACTTTGTTTTCAGCTGCCATTTTTTATAATATATAACATGTTTGTTTTGTTATTTTGTTGCTTGATTATACACAGTAGCTGCAGAACTTAACATTTGTCAAAATGATCATACTAAGGAATTCTGATACACATTACCATATGATCATTTAAATCTGGTTTTTACTTGTTATTTGTAATGATATACAGGTACATTGATGAACTTCATCATTTATTTACCTGAAGTTTGTCAGTGCATACTGGCATCCAATCAGATCTCACCAATGACCATTTATCAGCAGCATGGTTTTCATAGGATATTGAAACAAACAACTTTTAGCTAGATGTCTGAATTTGGAGATAGAATTCCATCAATTTATTTGATTTTTTTTTCAAATTCAATCACTTGCTTCTGTACAAAAACATATGGTGGCAAAAATTGGTCCTCGACAAGATTTGGTCAGATATCAGTATGCAGCAAGATTCAGTACAACATTTGTAATATACAGCGAAACCTGTCTACACTGAACCCCTTTTGGACTTGAAGAAATGTTTGGTTTAGACAGGTGTTCGGTTAAGGCAGGTTAAAAAGAAATGAAAACTTCTTTAGAGGGTCTTAAGGATCAGTCTGATTCAGACAGGTTTTCGGTTTTCTAAGTGTTAGGTTAAGACGGTTTTTAGCAAATGACAAAAAAAAAACTAAAAGTATGCAATTAAAAATTTTATGACATAATGAAAATGAAATTCTGACAAAAAATATTTCACCATCACATTATAAAGAACTTGATAGCACTGCTAGTGTAAACAGTCATGAATATTTCTTGTCCATGTCTTTATTTACATAAATTTGATTTTTCCATCACTTTTCTTTGAAGACTTAACGAGTAATTGCATGAAAATTAAATACATTAATTCTTCATATCTTGCTTTTAAAACAATTTATTGTCTGACTTGCAATTTTCATTCAAAATTTTCAAAAATTTCATCTGAAATTTTTGAAGAAAAAACATCTGAAAAAAAAAGAATATGATTTTCTTTTTCAAATAACATTTTTTGTAATAAGAATTTTAATGACATAGCTAATCTCAGTTTAAACGGATGGGTTTTTTTTTTTGCAACAAGCCTACTTATTTGAGTGCCTTGTTAACAGGTTGCCTGGGTACTTAATGTATTAGTATTGATTCTAATAAAAACATTTCTGTTATATTTATTTTCCTGAATATGTTGCATTGAAGACTTGTACAAGCAAACACTATCAGTCTTTTTATACATATCTGAGCCATTTTATTTGTTGTGATATTCTGTTGTTATATATGATTATCCTTTCATACAATTGCAGCTTCTTTTATAGTATGACAGTTTAGAAAATAAAATGTATAATATAAAAAATCACTGTATTCATTTATATTCGCCAGTTACAGGATATCTTTACTAGATACTCTTACCATTGGCATTCATATGTTTGGAACCATATTTTATCTCACTTCTGTGGATATTTGATATCAACTGTATTTTATGTGACTTGGGAATACCACTTTTATCAACTATATCAATGCTTTTGGATCCAGTTATTTCACTTCTGTGGATATTTGATATTAACTATATTTGATGTGACTATGGGGGAACACAATTTTATCAACTATATCCATGCTTTGGAACCATTTGTTATCCAAATTCTGTGGATATTTGATATCAACATTTGAAGTGACCGGGGAATACAACTTTTATCAACTATATCCATGCTTTTGGAGCCATTTATCTCACTTCTGTGGATATATAAGATAAACTTAATTTGATGAGATTATTAGGAACACAACTTTTATCAACTATATCCATTCTATAGGAACTATTTGATATCTCACTTCTGTGGATATTTGATACATGCGTATAAACTAATTTGATTTGACTCTCAGGCACACAACTTTTATCAACTATATCCTTGTTTTGGAGCCATTTGTTTTCAGGGTTGTGTGGGTATTTGATTTCAAGTTTTTGTCCCCTTCCACAATGTGGTGCAGGAAATATGGTAATGCCTGGTGTCATTCCGCTTTAGAAGTTCTATAATAAATGATGTCCCAAAGGATTTCGAAGATGAGTATTGGGTGAATTATTTTTTATGAGTTTTGCCATTCAATCACTTTGTAAATTGACAAAATGTAAATGCCCTAACAAATTTTTTTTTTTTGGTACTGGATTTAGATATTTTTACAGTAGATTTAACTCTTTTATACCTCTAAGAAGCGCAAAAATGAGTCCTGATCCAATAATCTTGTAGGATTTATGCAAGAAATGTCTGTTAGCACTCTAGCAAATTTGTTTTTCTTCTGATTTGGAGAATATCAAAACAGAAGCTTTGTCTTCCAAAATTTTTTTTAGTTCATTAAAAAATGGATAGTCTGGAACACTGTTATCTATTTAACTAGATATGAGCTTTAACCTCTTCCTGATTTTTCTTTTGCCAGAAATGAATTTATCTGTTTTAACCCTCCTGCATCAAGGTCCATATGAGCTTTTGAAATAACATTTTTCCTATTTTCATCTTTTCCTCCAAAACTACTGGACCGATTGGGATCAAACTTGTTGATGTGATGATGGTCACATACTGGTTCCAATTGAAAATAGTGCATGGGCACTGGATAGATAATGCATTCCAGTATGCTAAACTTTAAAATGTTATTTTTAGAAACTACTGCACCAGATTAATAATTTTGTCATAATTATCATTGTGTGGTTCTTTATCATAATTTTAACTATGGTGCAAATCAGAGTTCAAAATGGCCACAACCACAACTTTACCATGGGAGTTCCTCCTGGAAGATAAGACCGCCTCAGTGGTGTAATGGTTAGCATGCTCGCCTCGAGTGTGGAAGGTCGTGGGTTCGATCCCAAGCCAGGTCAAACCAAAAATTTAAAATTTGTATTTGCTGCTTCTCGGCTAAGCACGCAGCATATTAAGGAGTAAGAGCAAAAGACAAAAGTCCCTTCGGCCCTGAGTCAGAATAATGTGTCTGGGTAAAGTGGCATGTCTTCCTGCAGACTGTTGCTTTCGTGAGCTAGCATGTTAAAAAAATTGGCTCAGCGTGTCGGTCTAGTACAAAGCAGGGCTCATTCATCAACAACCATCATTAATATGCTCTCGTCCTGAATATGCATGAAATACTTGCCACTGGACGTTAAGCAACAATCAATCAATCAATCCTGGAAGAAAATGTCTTGTCAATTTAATTTTCCTATTTCGGACTGCTTCTGTGGTCCTCTTCCAAATACTACCAGAAATGCAGCTTGGAAACAACATGACAATTAATAGTTAAATGTGGGTTCTATGGGAATTATCATGAAAATTTAATGCATGTCTATGTAAAGTACAAGTAGGAAGCAACAGAAAAAAACTCTCTAGAACACCTTCAGTTGAACCCTGATGAAGTCTGATATGTAGTAGATGAGAAAAATGTGACAATTTTTTTTTATTTTATATCATGTATGTAGATGTTTTTGACAAACAAGTGGGAAATCTAAAAATGTAGTAATATATATTATATTTTTTAAAGATAATCCACGCACTGTCCTATTTAAGGAGAGTGTTTAGTTTTATAAGGCAGATAAAATATATTGAGGCAAGCCTTATTAATATCATATCTGCCTTTTCAAAGACAACACATAACAAAAAGGTCAGGTTATTTTTGCATCTGCAGTTGTAGAAACTTTTATGTGAAAATGTATAGTCTATGAATTTTTTTTTTTACTTTCAATGGTGAATACACCTGCATGCTGATTGGCTGGTAAACCATAAACTCCAAAAAAAATGTTAAAAAATGTCAAGAAAATGTGTGACAGATAGCCAAACCAATACACAGACAAATAGACAGACAGGGGTAAGATAAACCAGTACACTCCATCATACTGAAGATAAAATGAATGAGTTCTGATAAAATTACAAATTAAAGAAAATCCCACTTATTAAGGCACATAATAAACAAAACCACTACAGACTTTATTAATATCATAGATAATACTGATTTACAAATTAACTAATACATGTACACTTAAACTTTGGTCACTCAAGCTCGAATGGCTCAAACATTATGGGTTGTTTGAACCTCTTTTTATCGGTAACTCATTCTGCATCCTTTGAGTTAGAACCTCAACAATTATAATTGGACTTTTGGAGATCAAATTGCCAAAATTTATGTATTTCAAATTATAAGAAAACACAGAAAATACTTCCATATACTTATAACACAATTTTATTTATCTCTTATTTTGTCTAAATTGGTGTATATATTAAAATAAATTTTTAACCAGTTTCTTAAAAGAATGTCTCAATAGTATATAAATCTGCAATGTATATCAAATGCTGAAATCAGCTGATTTTCCAAAACACTTTTTAATGATTGATTGAATTTTGCTTAAGGATGTTCGCTGCTTATCTTTTTGATTTTTTGTCAGATTTTCGGAATCCTCTGGTTTCATCCATTTAAGTGCA
>JAULBM010000007.1:290872-306677 GCA_032357055.1 Geukensia granosissima
AACGTGACATTAATGGGAAACCGGATTCCCCATCCCGATATCGTTTTCGTATTAGAAGCAAACTTTCATTCGAAACACTCTGAAGTTTTCGCTACGAACGACGAAAATTAATTTCTTCTGAACGGTAAAATTAAACGATAAAAAAAACGATGGTTACACTTCCCTATAGCGAAAAGAACCCAAAGACGAGCTGACGAAAGTTATGATACTAAATGATATCAATAAAATGTGCACATGTGCACAAATGTAAATTCAATAAAATTTTCGGTGATTATTTTCAGTTACCCGCGGAAAAGTAACCGTTAAAAAATCACTTTCCCGTGGCAAAATTTCACTTTCCACGGGTAACAGGAAATGGGAATCCTAGAGCCCTGACTAACATTAACTATTTTTATTTTCTTTTCTAATGCTGTTGGTTTTCCCAAGTAAATACACAATTTTAATAAATAGTAATAGCTTTATGAGTTTATGTGCATGAAAACATCCTTTGCCAGATCTAAATAATATAAAAATTCAGTTTTTATTTCTAACACTTTTTGATTAATGATTCTAATAAAGGACGGATTTGAAATACAATTCTCTATTTAAATACTGTAAAAATGATGAATGAATGAAGAATTTTCCTAATGCCTAAATAAGTAGTAGTTGTCTATTACATACTTGACTAATTACCTAACTTTATCTAAATTCATCTAATATTTGTAAATAACACTATGATAATATATCTACTTGATTTAAGGATATTCTAAGAATGAATGTAAGGGGGAGGTCTGAAAACAATCTAAAACCAAGAATGATGAACCAATGAAATTTTACTTTTTTAACCACCACCCATCAAATTTGATTAAAGTGCATATCCTCCCCAAACCTGACCCCAATGCAACCATTTCTGAAACAGCCTTAATGTACAAAAAATCCACAAAAGCAAATAGATCCAATCCATTGTTCTTGTATTGCTGCATGGTTTTTTCATGAATTTACTGCTAACTCTTAAATGTATATAAATTTTTTACGAATTTGAGTACAACCATAAATTTCAATGTGTGATGTTTACATGAGTGAATCCTGACCCTATCCAAAAATCCACACAAAAACCGTCATTACCTGCCCTGGCCAGTAATCCGAGACTAGTTTTTTATGATTCAGGAATTAAGTATATGCATATCAATTATATAAAAAAAAAAAACAAAGTTATGTGCAAAGAAACATGAATCTAGCACCATAATACATATGATGAAATATTGAAATATAAATTAAAATTTATGCATTTGTACATATAAAATGGCTGCCTGACAAATAGTATTCCTGAGTACAATGAGAATATAGCTTTCTCCAGAAACACTATTACTGAATTAGAAATTATTTACATTAGATGACACTAGAGCTCAGGGATTTCAACAATTTACACCATGTCAATGTGATAAAAAAAAATTTGAACAACTTACAACTTTTTGGTAATCTAGGGGTTATAAATAAATTCAATTAACACTATTAATTAATATTTAAACACTGTTGCTTTGTTCTCCAACAAACAAGTTTTACTACTAGTTTTTAGAACAAGAAATTTTTTTATAAAATTAAAATTATATTAATTTATGATTCAGAAAATTTCTGGAAAGGGCTGCAATACAGTGTGGTTACATCATTCTACTCTAATTTACCATAAATACTTAAAATCTATTACAAATCAAATATATAAACAAACATGATATCTACAGAATAAAAATTGGTCTCCTATTTACATTTCTCATACAACCATGAAAGACTTAGGGCTTTATCATAATAAGTAGGATTTGAATGTTTAATTAGTGGAGAGATTAAAAAAAAGGTATCTGTACAACTGAATTGACATAGTCACAAAAATGTGTAAAAAAATTACAATTTCAGTTCAACATTTATCAAATTTCAATGATGAATTTATCAAAAATATGTAATGGTGGACAAATAATAGGAAAAAACTTCAACAGAAAGGATTTGTATGAAC
Organism: Geukensia granosissima; assembly: GCA_032357055.1. Classification (NCBI taxonomy): domain Eukaryota; kingdom Metazoa; phylum Mollusca; class Bivalvia; order Mytilida; family Mytilidae; genus Geukensia; species Geukensia granosissima. Next base: position 292,857 of record JAULBM010000007.1, read on the forward strand.
TGAGATGAGTATGAGATTTTCCCTTAAAGCTTGTTTGAAGAAAAAGCAATAAACTTCTGCATAAACAGAGATATACACAGTACCTATTTATTTTTATAAAATGAGATTTCTCACTGAAAATATTTATCTAAATCCTTTTCATTTATATAATCAAACAACAATCTCCTAAATTCTAAGTTTGTTTTCAAACTTCTCTTCCAAATAAGTTTTGTACTTCTCCAGTTCACCATTTCACAGATCTGTGTATTGGTGTAAAGTATTTCTGGCACTTGTGAAGCCATTAACTTGCCATAAATAAATCTACTGGACTACACACTCTTAATGAAATCATCAACAATATCTATGAGTTAAGATCAGATTCTACTGCTGGTGTTGTTTGTAATAATGTTCCATGAATTCATTACTGTATTTGTCAAACTATAAAACAAGACTTCTTTCATTAAAATGGAGTTTATAGCTTTATTACTTATGCTAGGTGCAGCACTGTGCAGGTAAACTACACAATGACTGTTTTCTTGTTGAAAAACTTTCCAGTATTTTAGGTATTAGAAGAAATGTTTGCAAATTGTTTTATGAACCCATTGGCACGCATATCATTAGTTGATAATGCTAGATTTTTCCCCCATTACAAGTCTAATGGGAAAATGCAGATTAGCCAGAAAGTCCATATTATACAATCTCCATCAACATCTGCGATCAACAATGACATTGCCGTCTCTGTCTTTAACACGTATTCTACCATTGGAATATCTGGTTTCTTGTCGTCCGTCTGGATAAACAGTTTTTACTGTGCCATCAGGATACTCTCGTTTCTGGAAAAGAAAAGCAGAAATACATATACAGCGGATGCCTCTTAATTGCATACCCTATTTGTCTGGAAGAATTATGCAATAAACAGGAATATGCTTTTAACAGCAATTTGTAGTTTGAAGTTAAATCAAGCCAATTAACTTGTTAAGTGTCAATTATTTATTATTGAGTTAATTACTGTATAAACAAATTTATTAAAACCTGTTTATACAGTCTAATTAATTAATTAAACAATTTTTGTACCCAAATGTCTGGATTCATGTTTTCAGTCAAGTGATTTTCTCAAAACTACACAATTCTCTGTTAGAATTTTAACAAATAGTGTCTTGATTAGAAAATCAAATTATGCAATAAAGAGTAATTGTTAACAAGTCAATATGCTAATATCAGGAATAAATAACATAGTGATATAAAGTAAATGGTTTTGTGCTACAAAATTATATGCAATGAAGAGGAATATGCTAATAACAGGTATGCAATTAAGTGGAATTGACTGTATAGCTACAATGACAACTATCTAAACAAAAATTAATTTACTCCAGAATTGTGATTAATTGTACACTTCTACTAGATCAGCACCTCCAGCTTTTATTTTGATTACCCTTAGTGATGTTTATTCAAAATAAATTCATAATACTTTTTGTTTGGTTGTTTAGACAGGTTGCATCTTATATTTAGAAGCTACACAACAGCTCAGGAGGATTTTGTTAAATCCACTCGTCCATTGTGGGCATGGGTACAGAGTTAGCAAAACTTTTAATCAGTGCCTTGTATTAATGTAACAGAATAATATGCTTTGATCAAATGATTGGGTCTCTTATATTTATATATTTATAAAATCTGAGGTCTAATTTTAGTGGGCGAGAGTGGAGAGCCCGTGGTGGGCAGGTGGATTTGACAAAATAGTCTTGAGTCGTAGTAAATTAATCTAGGGCAACATGGACAACAGATTAGAAAGACTTTTAACCTCTCATAAAACCTTATACTGCCTTCTTAGCTCTCCCACACCCATATATCTTATATTTCATCATTCACTCTTATGCTGTTCTTCAACATTTATGATAAGGTTTTAAAAATGCAATATGTTGCTGCTAGCATATATTGTCCCTAATGCTCAGCCTTGGTAAACTAATTATGGTAAATCAAACACATAAAATGCAATATCTTAATAGTTAAACAAAAGAACGGATTTATAATAACAATTTTCAACTACATTAGATGGTTTTTGGTTTTTAATTTTAAGATTTTTTGATACCAGTCTTATAAGTTTTTTAGCCTAAAATGATTTTATGACTGCAGTGCTTACTAAGCACAGCATGATATGCCACAACACATTAACATGTGAATGTTGAACAAATGAAAGTTTGCATAAGTGTGGACACAGTAGTTTGGTGAACACAGTCAAATGATGGACACAGTAACATATCTTCTGGATCACCTTTACCCCTCAAACCAGTCTTCAGTTTCATAAAACATTGTAAATTGAAATTTTCCATAAATCTTTGAGGTTTTCCTCAACTATTGAAAATGACATTTTTCATAAGGAACATATATATACATAATTGATCCATTTTATCTTGAAAACATTAAGAGATAGAGAGAATCTGTTGGCATATAACTCATAGCTCTCATTAAGACAAATCAATTAAAAATCCATCAAATTCGGATGAAAATATTAATTTCTCATCTCCTGCAAAATTGCCTTTTTAAACAATTTAACCCCTTACTTTGTAATCGTTGGTGTGAATCTCCCTTTGTCCATTGGGGAACTCCATAGTTTTATCACCATTTTTATCCACCCGGATCACAGTGCCATCTGGGAATATACTCTCCTCAGATCCATTAGGAAACAGATATTTTATGGTCTGGTCTGGAAATGTGATCTCTTTTGTACCATCAGGATAGTGCTTCTCTACTTGGTTACTAAAATACAAGGAACATGATCAAAACTAATTACAAGTTATAGTGAATCCACAAAGTACTCCTTTTCCCCACCACAATTGTGTATAAAAACATACAGTTTTTTTTGATAATTTGAAGCAAATAGTTTGCAATTCTCAAATCATTTTCCCAGTTGCAATATGTTTGACCATTCATTCTATCTAAACCTACCGGTAATTTTTCAACTAAATATTTTTAGAACTCTTTTTTTCTTACATGTTTTATACTGAAATTGTATGTGGTTCCCCTGAACCTGGTGTCTGACCTGCTCACCCTGTTGTCAGATTTAATTTAGATCAATCTGACAAAACTATTTGAGTTTAGAAAAACTTAACCTGAATGTTAACTAATGGAAAAAATGTGCCTATGACCATTTGTTCCCAGAGTGCAAACTGTTTGCAAAAAAAACAATGTGATCGTCATGCACAAATGAACAATTGAGTGTGAGGCCATCAAGTGGGTATGGAATCAGGATAGACTAATATAGATGAAACTCCATACCAACTATCAATTGGAAAGGACTACTGATTGGGGCTGTAGAAACTGCTTGGGAAAAACTTAGTGATCACTCATGCATAACTGAGAGATGCAAGGCCAACAAGTGTGTATGGAATATGGATGTATTAATAAAGATGCAACTCCATACCAATTATCAAGTGGATAGGACTACTGATTTGCTCTGAACAAACTCTTTCGAAAAACTAGAGTGAATACTCATCCATAACTGAGAAGGGTGGGGCCATCAATTTTTTTTTGAATGGGTATGCACTGATATTGACTGGACTGCATACCAAATATCAAGAGGCTCGGACTACTGGTTTGGGCTACAGTAAGTGCTTCCAAAAGAATTAGTGATCACTCATGCACAACTGAGGTTCAGGGCCATCAAGTAAGTGTTAATTTGCAATGTACTTTTGTTGATAAAATTGTAAAATATACAATATGGACCTACACTAAAGCATCATAATTTTCCATAGTTTTCAACTGATGAAACTGCCACCAGAAACAGTTTTCCCATGTATTACCTCCCCAACTTTCATTGCAGTCGAGTCAAAAACCCACTAATTCTTCTATAATTTTTCTTTCTTATCAGCAAAGAAATTAATATATATAGTGAGACTGAGACTTACTTTGGAAACTGCAGGACTTCTAAGCCGTCAGGATAGTTGGAGTGAGTAGTTTGTGCTTCAGCATAGTAATATACCTAAAATATATATGTGTCAATAATATGGATTGCTGATACTGAATTTATGTTTTTCTCTGTTACTCAATAATATTTAAAACATATACTGTGTTCCTAGTATTAAGCACTCCCTCACCTTAAATTTATTTGAAATTCTTAAACGCCCCTCAAAATCCTGCTATTACAAGCTTTACAAAGTTCAAAGAATGGAAAATATTCTTAAAGAAAACAGCAATTTAATATATCAGGACACATCTAATGTAGGGGTTGTAAACTAGAATTCTTCATTTTGGGTTATTCTTAACTATGGAAACAGAAAATATTATCAACTGTACTTGCATTTTTTATAAAAAACTACATTTTTTAATAAAAAAAAAATACATTTCATGAAATGAATATAATATGTAAATATTCAGTTTGAATTGATAAAATAAATTGACTGGCACATACCACTCGTTGATCTGGCATGATCTGCTTGATATCACCATTAAAGAATGACACAACAATCGACTTCCCGTCAGCTGAGATCTCCTTTCTGGTACCATTAGGAAACAATATCTCTCTGGCACCAGTCTTGTAGATTCTTTCAATCTGTAGATAGATTTTATGCTTTAAAATTTAAAGAAGGCATGTGTTTATAGCCTATGCAAAAACATTTTAATATCATATCTTGTTCTGAATGTCCAGTCATATGTGAGAATTGTTGTTTTACATTTTCAGTGTGTTCATGGAAATTTTTTTTTACATAGATGCACTTGAAAATCCCAAATGTGTTAGTGACTCATTATTTTACACTTAAACATACATGGTCAACCTTTTTCATAAAGTCCTTTTTTACACCACTAACAGAACCTCCTACAGCAAAAGTAAAAATACAATTAACAAATGTCTTTGAGTATTGAATATGTCCTTCAATCCATCATCTAGACCCATTTCTGTTTGTTTTACTTCCCAATTGTGGACAATTCTACAACTTTAAGAGTCAAAGAATCTATACTGGTACCTGACCAGATCTCGCAAAGGATCATTTCTTGCCATCGTGGTTTTTATGGGGATTTCTAAAACAGACAACTCTTGACTTAAGATCCAAATCTGGAGATCAGACTACCATCTATTTATCTTCAGTTTTCTTTCTACAAATCATTCACTTGGTTGTGTACAAAAATATGTGATGGCAAGTACTTGTCGAGATCTGGTCCGATACCAGACTAGTTACACACCTTTCCATCATTGTGTTGGAATTCATCATATCCACTGTTTCCTTTATCTATCATTGATCTATCAACACTGTATTTGGAAGCTGTCTTACGTGGGACATTAGCACTGTTTGTAGCGTCGCCTTCTGTATCTGTGTACAAACTTGTACTGAAAATATTTGTAAGTAGTAAGCTTAACTTTTTGCACATAATGGAATACACTTCTTACCTTACACTTTTGAAATATATTGGAAGAATAGGCATGTCTTATTAATGCAGATTTTAAAGAATCATTATGCACAGAGTTTTATACTCAGATTTTTAAGGTTGAGGAGATACATTATATTAGTATGACAGATTAACCAGATTTTTTCTCTAAAATTTACTTAATAAGTTAAACAGAATTTCGAGTATGTATTTATTCAAGGTAACATACTCTTGTGCCATGGCTACAGCAGCTCCGCTTCTGGGAACATCTTCCATCAATGACATCCTAAAAAGATGGTCTTGAGGTTTCTGCTGGCTATTGCTTAAATTAGGTTGTGCTCCTTTTGGTGGAGCCGAGAGATTATTTAACCCAGTTTTTGAAGAACCTGAATGAGTAGCAAAATTCTGTTGTGATGCTTTTGGTTGATTTGGATGGCTGTTATAATTTGGTTGAACAGACTTGTTAGCATTTGGATGGTTGGTAAAATTTGGTTGAGCGGTTTTTCCAGGTGCTGACAGGTTTGGTTGTGAAGATGATGTCTGCGGTGGTACACCAGATACTCGGACTTGAGTTGATGATTGCGTAGATCTTAATGACATTTGAGAACTTGATGCTTTGGAACTGGAAGGATCTGAAAATTGAAACCAAATTATAAGTAGATTTAATCTTCTTCCACAGCAAAGTGAGTTGTGCTTCAATCCTGTCACTGACTGATACCAGTTTGGCACTAACAATTGAAGAATAGCCCATCAAAAGATTAGAAAATTATGGTTTTTATTAAAGTCCAAGTTTTGGAACATATATTTGAAAAAAATTGGATTCAATCGTGTTGTCACTGCCTGTAAATTCATCATCCTAAAATTGGTCAGGCTTTTCCCATCTGTGAAAGGATAATAACAAACTTAATTTGTGCTTATCTTTACATTTATTCATTAAAAATGAAATTTTAATACATTTATTTGGATACCTCTAAAAAGATTATGAAAGAGTAAGTTTCAGCACTCTAAAATGTATGAAGACAGGCATCTGTTTTAAGACAAACCTCTTCTAGCATGGCATCTGAATTCAAAAAGTCACCATTATTGATAAGTAAAATGTATGTGGAAAACTAGATAAAAGTCTTTGACAATGCAAAATGATCTTATCATATTGTTTCCACTATTATCACATATTCATTTATGAATAGATCATGTTTTTATATTACAATAAGAAGTATAATGTACTCTAGACAGTAAGCATCCTATGAGTTATACCTCTAACAGGGTCCTTCTCCTCATCAGAATCAGTGGTCTGGAAGTCAGCTGAGTTTTGTGTTGGTATCGTTGGAGTACTACTTCTAGGTGCTGACTTTGTCTTCCCCTATAAATTTTAATATCAATAATCATATATAATAAAACATTTAATACTGTAACATTGTAGAAGCAGATTTAATTTCATTATTGACTAATATGCCTAATTTTTAATCAAACTATCACATACAGTTTATAGGGTAAATGTATAAAGAAAACAAGGTAAATGGTTCCAATCCTATCACTTTCAACTGATGCTGTTTTAATGACAAACACTAATACAGTGAAACCTGTCTAAACAGAAACCTTTTGGACTTGAAGAAATGTTTGGTTTAGCCATGTGTTCGATTTAGGCAGGTTAAAAACAAATGAAAACTTATATAAAGGGACTTACGATTCAGTCTGGTTTAGACAGGTTTTCAGTTTTCTCAATGATTGTGCAGACAGGTTTCACTGTATTTTAGGAGAAACCACATCGCAAGTCAGTCATACCTTATTTTGTTCTTTTTGAAGCCATTCCAGTCGTCTTTTTTCCATTAATTTTATTTCTTCTTTCAGCTCTGAATTTTCTTGCTCTAATTGTTCTATTCTACTTCTCAGGCGTGAGTTGCTTGATGTCCATCTTGTTTCTTTTCTCTTCATTTCTTCTTGTAAATCTGTTAGCTGTAAGTATATTGGATGAATTTCATTAAAACATTAATGAAACTGCTTTGTTCTACCAGAAAATGCACAACGTAACATGAATAATGTCTTGACAAGCAGAAGTGTCCCAATACCATTACTGTTTATGGCAAAATAAACAGTTCCTTGCTTTTGTGTCTGCGGGTTTTTCAAAAAATATTCTGATTGAGTTGCTAAGACCTTTTCAAGATTTATTTTTATGCTTACCGGTAAAACATGTTAAACCGGCCAACAAATTCATACAGGAGATTTGGAAGAGACATGATCAACTCACCTGATTTTTCAATGTTTCTATTTCTTCCCTTTCTTTTTTGTTTGGAATATCTCTGGCAGCCTTCTGGTATTTCTCAAACATTTTCTTCTCATGTCTGTAGAATATTGACAGAAAAATTTCAATAATGAAAACTTGCTTATTATGCAAGTGTTTCACACTTATTCCTGCTTCTGATATTTAATATAAGACTTATAAAATTGATATAGTGAGATTATTATTCAAAATAATTTCCTAAATTTGTCAATTAACCAGTGCTTTTTAAAATAAAACTAAAATAAAAAGTATTTTCAATTCCAATTTTTATGTTGAAATGCAAACCAATCTTACTTTTTTTTGTTTTAAGGCTTTTAACAATGAATTAAATTGTTCGTTTAAGGGGGTACCAAACACCACCACTAAAATATATTCCAATTATTCAATTTGTTTTATTATTTTGTGTAGAGTTTAACTTTGAACAATAACAGAAAACCTATGAATTTTGAAGAAATGTCAGCCACACTTTTCACTGGAATAATTTCAATTGATATATAGCAATTTTATGGTTAAAAGTTTGATCACTGAGATGCATTAATTTTAATATCACATGAAACATGATTAAACATCTAGATGATTTTTACACAGTTATATCCCTTAGGTGTACCCCCTAAACCTAAAATTATTTCACCTACTTCAACTTTTTCATTTCTTCGTTCTTATATTCTTGTATTCTGCTTAATTCCAGGTTTTTCTCTTTCTCAAATTCTGTTATTTCTTTTTTGAGTCTTTGTAATCCCTGTAAATATATGTTTATTTTATTTCTGCTCCTTAAATGATATAAGTAAATATTTCACTGTTGGTTACATGGATAACAAATGAGGCTTTGGCCTATTCCAGAAAATACATGTTTTATTTTGCCTGAAGTTGTAGCACTTTAACTTGCATTCACTGCTAATTTATTTCAATGGACAGCAGTAATGAATAAAGTCTTGCTAAAGAGGAGATTATATTCTCTGTTTATCAGTGATATAATTGCATTCAAGATACCAGGTATCTCATGTAGCACATGTAGCGAAATTTTCTTTTTAAGACTAAGGTAATGTTAAAATCAAGTATAGAAAGGACAACTTTTCTTTCTATTGTTTGTGTTTACATTGTTATACAAATATTTTGTTTACATCAGCTAAAGACACACATCTGTTATTATTGAGCAACACCAAATATCTTCCAGTAGTATAATAAAACTATTAAGTAGAAAGATAAATTTGTTATCTTGACAATTTCATTACCTCTTCTCTTTCTTTGCGTAGTTTATCAAGGTTCACATTTTCACTTCGGAACTTCTCTATCTCTTTCTCTAGTTCTGCTAACTTATCACGTAAAACTTTCGACTGAATCCCATCATTAGAAACTGTGTTGTTAACTGTTTGTAGTTTTTGTTGGTCCTTAAAGTATTAATTTAATTACACATTAAATTTTGCAATTACATGTATCTCTGATAACATTTATGATTATTTACAAATAGAAAAAGAAATTTGTTTAATGAATTAAACCATATTTGCTAATTTTAATATCACGTCAATAAAACAATATATTTTCCAATAAAAAAATCCTCTAAGAACAAGAGAATTACTATCTGGTTGCCTAACTTACCTGAATCTGCTGTTTAGATGGCTGTGGTTTGAGTTTAGGAAATAGTTTAGCAACAAGTTTAGATGTAGGTGGTGTCCCATTTTCTTCATTTTCTGAAAAAAAAAACATAAATACAAATTACTCAAGTAAAATTATAACCTGGATTGGAAAGCTATTGGTGTTGTAAAACTAGCTGAAAGAAGTTAATTCAACTTTTCCCCCTTTTGAAGAATATCTCCTACACTTCAATTTTAACTTCAAAAGTTAAATCTAATATACTTGGCTTTATCGGTTTATTTTTATACTGTTTTGTTACACCACCATCCCACATTAGTTGGGGAGTTGAGCACTAACATGTTTACACCCATCACATTTAAAAGAAATAAAATGGAATATATGCCAGAAAGATACAATTCACATCTGACATATATTCAAAAGCCGTATTTAACTGCATGATTCCGTATGTAAAGAGCTATTCTGGATTTACCTTCATCAGACCTGCTAGGGGCCAAAAACAGAAAGATCAATGAAAAAAACCTGAATTGCTAGTTACATTCATAAACCAAATGAAATATACAGTTCATGAGGTAAAGAATGCTGATAAGCCAATATAAACATTACAATCTGGGAACCTTAAAAATTACAAACGATATCTTTCCAACCTTCATTCAAGTACCTGAAAATAAATAAGAGCATACAACTCAAGCACAGAGAAGCTTTTTACAACCTCCACACAGAGGAAGAGAAAAACTCTGTAATAATATTTAAAAGAAAGACATACTTTATGTGCCTGTACAAAGCCAGATATCTGTAGTCCAGTAAAAGTTTTACTTATACCAGTTTACACATTGTAACTTAATTTGCCGATTATTATTATATTTGAAGGTCATCACATTTTGGGGAATTTTTACAGCTTGCCTTATGGTGTAAATCTTTATCCATTGCTGAAGGCCTAAATGTAATTGTGGATGTTTGTAATTTACACTTTTGGGTTGGCTTTCCAATAGACAACTCTTTCTAAACACATTTATTACAGCTGTTTACACAATCTCTCTTCAGGCATATTACTTTGTTTGAATTCTAGAACAATGAAATGAAATAAAAAGTTTTTGTCTAGTCTACATCACTTAGAACACTGAATTATGTAGCAACTGTTTTATTTAGCCTAATGCAAATTAATTTGCATAATTGATCCATATTGATCGATATGCATTGAATTTGTTTTGATAAACATTTAAACTTTTTTTGACATTGTCAATTTCACACTTGATTGAACATTTAATTGGCATTTTACATTGTTTGAATACAGCATAATACAAAGACTCTTAGATTAATAAGCATGTCATACCTTCTCTGCTGTCCTTGTTTTTCCCTTTAGGAGACTTTGCTTTCAATGTTGTGTCACCCCATTCTTCTTCATCATCAAAATCACTAGAATGTTTATCATCTGACTCACTTTGAAGTTTGTCATCTGAATCTGATGTAAGTTTGTTAGATTCATGACTTTGCTGTGTAGAACTTTTAGGAATTATTTTTAAGTTTGAATATGAACTTTCACTATCATCACTGTCATTTTTCCCATCTTCTGAAGTTTCTCCTGAATTTCGCAGACTAGACATATGACTATAAAGTTTAAAATCTGTGTCATCAAAACTATCATCTTGGATATTTGTTTGTGAATCAGTTTTGTTTGAAGTCACATCTTTAGATATCACAATTGGCGATTTAGGATTAGGCACAAAAGAACTTGCATTAAGACTAGACACAGAATCATTTTGTGAAGTAATTTTGAGTTTTTGTAAGAGATTAGATACAGTGTTCTGAGAAGCGACCTTCCTTGTCATCACTTTGGTCGGAGATTTTGGTACTTCTTCTTCAGATTCATTGTCCTCACTATCATCATCACTTGTTTCATCACTACTTTCCTCTGAACTTTCTTCCTCATCATCATCATCATCATCATTGTCCTCCTCCGTGCTTTCATCTTCACTATCAACATTTTTATCTTGATCAGCATGCTTATGTTTGTTTGCTGTATTCCCATTTTCATTAGAATGTATTTTTTGTTCTTCTATTTTAACAGGTTGACTATCTCTAAAATTGAAAAAACCATTTAGAAATGGAGAATGGTCTGTTATTTCTTTCATGTAAGTCATTAATAATTACTGCCTCTGGTAATGTATTTCTTGAAAGTATATAAGACAAAATTCAGGACTATAGGACTAATTTCAATTAATGCTATTAAAGTTAAAATCAAGTAATGCTTATTAAGTGAAATAAGGAGAACCAAAAAAAAATGTATGTGTTTTATAAACTGGGGTTTCATTATTGATTTCTATGGTAAATTTGAATTTTGATGTTTTTGAGGATGCTGAAATACATACTTTAGTCATATATGTAACCTCTGTATTTTGTTGAACACTCAAATTCACTGTTAATGTGATTAACTGAAAACCAAGAATTTGCAACAAAATATAATAAATCCAGAGAACGAAGTCATGATAATATTCCAGGATAAAGGTAAAACAGATTTTTTTTAAAACATTGTCAGACCAAGAACTCAATAAATGTCAAGTATGTCATAATATAATTAAAAGAAAGGTTATTTTAACCACTACCTTTGGACATCTGGTTGCTGTAGAGACTGATGCTGCTGTGTGGCATTCTTAATTGTGGCCTGAAGCTGCATGGCCACTGACGGTCTGGGTGACTGAAAAAAAAACATTACAAATTATTTTGACCTGTTTTTATAATAATAATAAAACTGATTTCTTTACATGTTGATCAGGATCATCAAATATAAAAAATTAAAAATATTCTATGAAACATTTTTCTTAATCAATCTATAAATAATACATGGATGTCTTTACACTTCATAAAATCTATAAAAAGCTGCAGCCACCACCTTCTATGTTGGCCTTCACTACAGTTATTTTGATAGCTAACACTAATAAATAAACTTACAACACTAATGACAAAGATGTGTGGTTGCTGGTTGCTTTTACAGAAGTTAAAATGTTTGCAAAGTCTTACAAGAAATTAAACATGGACTGCCATATTTTTAAATATCAACTCTACAATATGATTGCAATTTAATCTTTAGGTTCCATTTTTGATTTGGTTGCTAGGTACTTTAAAAAAAAATAATACGTCTGAGAGTCTTTTATGAAATTAATCAAGGTTGGAATTGTCATATTTTTTAAAACAATCATAAAAGACCATATGATTGCAATTGATCTTCTGATGCCATTTGTGTATGGTTGCTAGGCAATTTCTAATATATTGCAAGTTTGTGAGTCTTCTACAAAATTTACAAAATTTTAAATTGCTATCCATGAAACTTCATTTCAACAAATTATCCATGATAGTTTTTACAAAAACCAACTGCATGACATATTCTTATTGGGTCAATGTTAACTCATTTTGTCTCAGTAGCATGTGTTACACCAATATATAATCAGAGGTCCAGAATGCTGATCCTGTATCACTCACCTGACATTGGACAATTCAGAAACAAACATTAAATGGCCATTAGTGCCAATAATTGTTATGAACATTATGAAGGATATGCAATAGATGTTTCTTGTTTAATTTTACTCCATTTGTCCAAGCAGGTTCAGTTACATCAAGACAAAACCAGAGGCACCCAGGAGCCTGTCATCGCTCACCTGTCATACAGTTTCCAAAATAACATTTGCATTAAAACCATTTGAATTAACTTTGGTTTGAATAGCACAAGAAAGTTTGGCTGAGGCATCCCTCTTGGTTGGCGGATGCCCAATACAATTCTGAAAGGAACCCATCTAGGGACCATTTCACCAAAAATTGATTCCAAAATGGAGTTAGGTTTCAGATGAGAAAACTTTTTAAAAAATTTTCCATAGGGTCCTACGTCATATTAAGTTGGACCAACACAGTTGTCTTGGTTGGCCGATGTGGTTATCTGATATAACTAAATTCTGATATAAGTTCTCCTAGGGACCATTTCAACAAAGTAAAGTGCCAATGGAGGATTTCATAAATTTCTCATATGGGCCTATGTAAAACTCAATTCGGCTAGGGTGGCCATCTTGGTTGACTTGTAAATTTTTTCATGATTTTCCCATAGGGCCTTATGTAGAAATATGTTCGGCTGTGGAGGCCATCTTTGATGGTGGATGGGGTCATCTGACAAAATTATGAAGGGGACCAACCTATGGACCATTCCACCTAAATAAGATTCTAATTTTGCGAGCAGTTCAAGATAATTTTTTTTTGTGCAAATTTCCCATAGGGTTTTATATTACACTTAGTATGGCAGGGAGGCCTTCTGAGGAGAAGATTATTGAAATTCTTCCCCTTTTTTCTATTTTTAGTCTGGAAGGCCATTTTGTTTGGAGGTCAGGGTCATTGGACAAAATTATAGTAAAGGAACACCCAAGGACCATTCCAGCCAAGTTTGGCTATGATTGGCTCAATATGTTCAGAGGAGAAGATTTTTCAAATTTCATCCCCTTTTTTTTTCTATCTTTAGTCTGGCTGCCATCTTGGATTACGGATCAGGTCATCGGATAAAATTCTGAAAGAGGACCACCTAAGGACAATTGCTGCCAAGTATGGTTCAAAATGGCCCAGTGGTTTCAGAGGAGAAG
>JAULBM010000007.1:321947-336002 GCA_032357055.1 Geukensia granosissima
GTCTATAGTAATTTGAACAAATATGCCCAAAAATCTTGGGGTTGTATTAAATTAGCTCAATCTTGTGAAGAAGTCTATAGTTATTTGAACTAATATGCCCCAAAATCTTGGGGTTATATAAAATTAGCTCAATCTTCTGAAAAAGTCTATAGTAATTTGAACAAATATGCCCAAAAATCTTGGGGTTGTATTAAATTAGCTCAATCTTGTGAAGAAGTCTACACTTCAATCTCAAACACAATGGTGATAGTGATTGGTTACTGTACATCACACATAACTTCTGCCATGCAATATGTGTCGCTGATTGTCTTATTTGCAACATCACCTTTGTTTATACTTCTAACTACTTTGAAGTTTTAACACTATTTAGACTTGTATAATTGCAACAATTAAGTGATAATGATGTCATAATAAGGCGGCAATGGTTTGACTGCCATGTAAGGAGTCCTTCATAACACCAACTTCCTGGCAAGGGGAAAATTTTGCTGCTCTCTAAATTTACCCTTGCATTCTGCCCTTCATATGTCTGTGAAGTGTCGAAAAACATTGAATTGTGATGTCTAATAATTTAAAGCTCTCATGACATTAATTTACTACAGAAGTCAAAATGAAAATATTTTGTTTGAAACTTAATAATTGAAAGTGACAATTAAGATTAGTATAAAGAAAAACAAAAATTTCTTAAAATATTTGAGATAAATAAGTTGCTAATTTGTTGTGAATGACTACTAATTGAAAGATCTTGCAATTGTGAACATGGCTGGATGCAGAGATGTACTCATGTATATGTATTCTTACATCCAAGCATCTATTGTTATAACACATAACACAGAGTTGTTATTCTGGTAGTAGACACAGTGGATATGACTACACATCCTCTGATCCCCATGAATATACATGTACCTGTTCCATCATTGCAGTTTTTGCTGACTGTATCTTCTCATCTGAAGCACCAGTTTTGACTAAGGTTTGTAACTGGTTACAATATTCTCTCATCTGTAATAATGTGATAGATAACATTATAATGATATGCATTGTTGGAATTGATATGTTCTAACCTTTGATATTTGCTGTACAGTTTAATATGTTTTAAATAACAATTAGTTACTTGTTTTCTGTCCTTTCAGCCATGTTAAATGGGGCATCGTGTGACTGCACCAGTCCTACTATTAAATACATACACATTAAAAGCACCAATTTTTACCAATCAAAAGTGCAAATTTGCCAAATTTTTTTAATGAATATTCAAACTCTCTAAATGTCTAATTTACCTAAAAATTACATATTAGTTGCCAATATTTGCCATAAATTGAATCTGCAAACATCTTGTTCCAAAAACTGAGACCGGAGGACAGTTTTTGTATTATTCTATATTTTATAGAAAAGTTAATATGAATGATTATTCCAGATGTATTAAATTAATGTTAAAATTGATTCTGTGATTAAAGTGAAAAATAATACTGAATTAGAGTTTAGAAAGTACAAACATACATTATTACTTTTCTGGAGGAATGAAAAATCCCAATCTTTGAATACCATGACTTCTCACCATTTTTGTGGAGAGTAAATTATCTACCTTATTGTTAAGGATCCTGTTGAATTTGAGTGAGGCCTCGGCACTCTGTACTTCAGGACAACATGCTTTAGGTACAACACCATACTTCTCTATGAGGTTAATCAACATATCCCATTGCCCTCCATCCTCTGCAGGGTTGTGTAATAAATGGTGGATTAATCTTCCGTCAGGAGTCTCACCCTTTCTGGCACATTCCAGGTAGCTTTCTAAGTTGTAGTTAGCCCTCTCAACCTTTGAAGTAATATTTTTAATGTTTATTATATAAAGAATCCTTTTGTTAGCAAGTGTAAATCATTTTTCTACTATCAAGATAGAAAAAATGTTCAAATTTCTTGACAGTTAAATATTCAAATTTTAAGCCTTGGTTTAACTATCAAGATTGTAGAAAATATAATTGTCACTTTATAAGTAATGTAAGATTTCGTTTATTAAATCATCTAATGGAGTAATTTGTGATTGCCTGAAAGTCCGCTAACTGCACATGGCATTGATAATCATAGTTTTATTATCACTTATTATCTAGCATATGAATTTGAGAAAAATTAAATTATGCATTATGATAAGTTTTCACCCATCCCCCACTTTCCTGAATCTAAGGAAATTAAGTAAATTCTCTGTAAGACAAGCCTATCTGTATTTCTACATGCCCAAACAGACAAGATGTATTTCAGAGGCACAATGTACATGTAAATGGATTATTATTTATCTGTGACAGAATGTGATCAAATTGGGACTAAGAAGAGGTTTGGTGTGACCAGTGTTTGCCCTTCAAAATTAAGAGATTTCCAAATATTACACAATATACCCTACATCAGCATAGGAACAGAACAACTGTTGCTTTTTAAAAAATCAGACATGATTTTGCATATAAGTGCACATGTACTGATGACTCCATAAGCATGGGCTAAATTCAAAATGTATTGAAATTTTCACTATTTTGATGGAATTTTATACAGTTTTCATTATAATTAGTAATGGCCGCCTTCATTTTCATTTAAATTATTTCAATATATTGTGTATACATGGCATATTAAAAAAGGATGCGGCCACTACTATCAGAGGCAAAAACTTGATAAAAAATAATAAAAAATTTTAACCAATTTGTGATTTTAGACCAAGTTTGAGCTACTGCAACATTCTGATAGGAATATTTGTTGAGAAAATGCAGGATTGAATCAACTAAATATGACATTATAATTTGTAAAAAATGATTCAATTAATCTTTGCTCACACTTTAATTTTGGGCCAAAAACGGGCCATAACAAACCTACTCCTTTAAATTTTTTACAAGGCTTAATAAAGAAGAAAGATTTTTAACTTGAAATGAACGGGAATTGATTTTGGGATTGAATTTGTTTGATCATGCATGATAATGAATTTTTTATTAGTAAATCTGTTTGGTCTTTTAAGTCTGTGATATACATGTAAATTTCCCCATATTTACCTTGTCCCAGAAGAAGAGGTAGTTTTGACTGAACTCTAAGTTGTCTACTTTGAACTGGCTCATACATTTGGCTCTTATCACATTTAAACAGGCAAATATCCAACATCTTCCTGAGCTCTTCTGATTGGTCATAGGTTTTCCTTCTGTGGATATCTAAAAATTACCAAAAATTACATATTTCTGAAGTCACAATAATGGGGAAATGGGTATAGTAGAAACTTGATTTAATTGTATACAAAACAATATTTTGCTATGTCAATGTATGTTCACTTCATTCTGGACAGGCTGATACATCAAATTCATGATGGAATGCTTTTGTGCGAAAATATAGAATAACTGATGTTTTGAACATTCAGATTGATTGATTGCTAGTTGGTTGGTTTACGTTCAGTAGCAAAAATTTCATGCACATTCAGGACAAAAACAATTTCAACAATTATCAAGAATTACAGAAAAAGGGGGTGGTATGAGGGACACAACATGGCAATGGCTTTTGACTGCCACTACAAAAATGAGAAGGATGGAACATTAAGCCTTTTGTAGCAGCATTAGCCTTCTCTTTTCCAAAATCTAGAAAAGGTCTCTTTAATAAACTGCATAGAGCATGGCATTCCCCATATACGTCACCCACTATGGTCCATGCTCAGGCTTTCCATTTTATAATCTAGCAGCCCCAACGAGAGGGCTCCCCTATCAGCCTCCTGGTGATCGTGCTGGGTCAGGTTTGTGGGTCGAGCCCTGGACCCTTAAAACATCTGATATTCCTTTTATTGTCATAATTGAAATCATGTGACCACCTGCCTTATTTTTCACTTTCATGGCAGTAGGTACACTTGCATCCAGTACTAAAATATAGGGTAACCAGGTTTAAGGAAAAATATTAAAATATTGCTAATTTCAAACCATCTCTTGTTTCTTATGTGGTACATCTGAAGAAAAATTGTGGGGATATAGAATATTTCTCCATAGGTAAGTGTGATTTCAAAGGACAGATTATTGTCAACCTCACCTGTCTAAGGGCTCATTAATACTTCGTCGAGCGATTGTTGCGCGACATCTTGCGATTGTCTTCGAACATCACGCGACAAACACACGATGTCACACGATTTTACCTGTGATTAAAAGTTTAAACTAACTACAACAAGTATAAACACCCAGCGATATTCGCGCGACGTCTCGCTGCTGTCGCTAGTCAGTCCTGCGACGATCACTTTGGAAGTATAAATGAGCCCTTAAACAAACAAAAATTTCTTTTATGAGAGAAAAATAGACAGGTTACACTGTAAACTATGCAATACAAATTTGATTGATGGATTGGATGTTGTGTAATGTCTAGCTGAAAGTATTTTAATGCATATTCCTAATTAGACAAAATTACTATGCTGGATGATAATGAACCACGCTTGTATAAGATTGACATGCTGAGTTAGATTTTAACATGTCACTTCCTTCACACATTATTCTGACTCCAGACAAGCATTTGCTTTTACCCCTAAATGATGCATGCTTAACACCATCCTAGGCACTTGAAGTGATAATGCTAACAATCATACCACTAGGACTGTTCTATTACTTGGATAATACAGTCAATACTGTACCAGTTTTAAGGGAATTGAAAACTCAATAAATGTCCCATTCCATGCAATGTATCGTTCGTGCAAAGTTATGTGCATATTTTTGAAATAGAGATTTTCTATTAAGCCTGACCCATCTGTAATTTATTGTATCTTTATCAGTGTTCTTAGATTCATATTTACCTTAACCCGAGAAGTGAACTTTGGGTCAAGGACAGTTAGTTATTTGGGGGCAAGTGGAAAATTTCATATGCATAACGCAGTCATATGATGTTGGAAAGTTGAATTTTTAAGTAACTTTCCGGTAGAAAGGTAAAATTCATAAAAACTCCTAGAACACTGCTTTATAATGAATATTATTTCCAAAATGTCTGTTTTTCTAAATACAGCAAACATGGCAAAGGGGAGCACAATACGCATGTTAGAAAGTCTGAGACAATTTACCTTGTGGTTGTAAACATGAGGTCTCTGTTGTATAACTGCTGGACTTTTACAAACTTCCCAAAGATCTTGTTTAGCACACACATTTTGTGCTAGTCTGTTTTTTGGATCTGAAAGATATCTTTCTTTGTATTGCTGCAAGGTCTCTTCCTTTAATCCTGTTAAGTATAAAAAAAATTATGGTAAATCATTCTTGGCTCATACCAATCATGCACATAATACATACATGTACATAAATGTACATGTTCATTACATTTTTATCTTTAAAAGATACGAAAATGTGAAGTTGCATGAGGTTGGGGTGGTTGATAATCCTAGTCTATGGACTTCAACAACTTCTAGTCAGAAATTAATCTGAATTGTTGTTAACTTTTCATTTTATTTTTCACATGTACTTGTATTTTTAACTTTACTTGAGTGCTGTATTTAATTCTTTTATATGCAGAGATGAAATATCATTTGTTTGAAAAGTTGAAACATTGAAAAATTGTGGAAATGAACTGTGCCCATACTCTTAGGTCAAAACAAAAATATTTCCTCAAATAAAAATTCCATAAAATTTCTAAGACAACACCTTTCTTAATTATAATCCCAATTTATCCAAACCTGCACCAATAAAACCAGGAATATTGAATTTCTTGTTGTAGATTTGTAGATTCTCATTGTTAAAAAAATTTGTATATATATTTAAAAGCTTTGTATTATATATGACTGATTATTTCAGTTTCCATGACACTGAGTGCAGTAGTTAAATATTATTTAAAAGAATGAATATGGAATGTATGCCAGAAAGACAAAATCCACATCTTTTCTGGAAATACCTTCATCAGACACACTATGAAAAAACAGAAAGATGTGTATGATTTATGTGGAGAGAGAAACAATTTTTTTTTTAAAAAGTGCCCTGCATTTCTCTCTTTTATCAGTTTGTATACATGTACAAAATAGAACAATTGTCTATTTTCTAAAAGAGTAATGCTTTTTCTGAGATGGCAGTTATTTTACTGTCTTTTTGGCCTAATCCTACTGTGTCCTTGAGATAATGTACCATTTAACTTGACTGTATTTGATTTCTTTTGAATCATGTGTGTAACCAGGTTAGACACAAGACACCATTTGAGGAGTAGTCCCTCAAATCAGTTACTATCCCTCAAACGGGGAAGGGTGTGGTAAAAATTTTGAAATGGAATCTTCTTACCCCAAATGACAAATATTAATGAAAAATACAGCAATATATCCAAAAAATGATGTTTTTTTTTAGTTTGTCTCTAAAAATAGCATTTGTAATGGGCTCATCACTTTATTATACTGGTCAGGGACCAATCATCACCACTTTTTTAAAGGCATTTTGGTAATATTTCAAGCAGGTTTTTTTCATAAATTAATTTGTGTCAGTTAATTAAAGTTCTCTTAAGATTGAATAAAAATAATTTTTTCCATTTCCCTGCGTATCTCCCTCGAAAAATTTTCATATAAAACAAGGAAGACAAAGGACTAAGTGCATTAAAGGCCGTGAATGGCCACCATTTATGATAACAATTTCAGGTTATATTCAGGTTTGGATAACAACTTGTTGTCCTATGCCTTTTGCAAAAGAAGTGGAGTAAGGAATTTGGCTTTCTGGCATTCAGACATTCCAGATCTTTGTTTATGGACTCTTTAACTTTAGTTTGCTTCATCTGATTTAAATGAGACTTTGTTTGCTTGTTTGATTGGGGTATAATGCCACTTTCAAAAATATTTCTGTCATCCACTTTCAAAAATATTTCTGTCATTTTGCTGGTGGAGGAAGCTGGAGTACCAGTTGAGAAACACCGACCTTGGGCAGAAACTGACAAACCTTATCATGTGCCATGCTAGTTTAATGCAACCCATTTTTGTATGGTTCAAGCTCAGTCCCAAACACACGCCATATAGGTGATATGCTACAGTGATCTGTACAAGTAAGTTTAAATCAACTACATTGTAGTTGGACCACTCGACCCCATTGGCCCAGCAAAGGGATAGACATATGAGGAAGAACCCTATTAATTTCAAGGCCAATTGGGTAAAGGTCAAGGTCATTATTTTTTAGTTGCAAAATTTTCCTTTCAAGCTATAACTTTCTTGAATTAAGTTAAACTTTACTGATTGGAATGAAACTCATCAAAAGGGGAGTATAGGAAAGGAAATAACCTTGTTAATTTTGAGGTATGAAGGTCAGAGCCAAAAATAGATTTTATATGTTTAAATTTTAAAACGTTTTTTTATATTACAATAGATTTTGATGTATTTTTGAAAAAATTCCTTGTAAAAATGCACTTAACTTACTCCAAACCTTTTTTTTCTACATCTTACCATTTTCAAGAGTGAAGGGGCCAATGGGACCATAACATGTCACTTTGTGCCTTGTGGGAAAATTTTTTTGTCTGATTTTGATATCTCAGGTTTTCTTCTCTGGAATCCTCTCAGAGAATGCGTTCATAAATACACGAAATATGAAAAAAGATTTTGGCCAGAAAACTGGGCTATCAATTAAAAGGTGTGTTTTTAAATTTTTCATCCAATTTCAATGTAATTTTTCAAATGATTCATTATAAAAATGCAATTTAACTTAAAGCATATTTGTTTATTTCCTACAGTTTCAAAATATAAAAGGGATCCAGAAAGCAAGAAATCTCATTTTTTTCTATGTTGCTTATTGTTATCTTTCAATCAATTTCAACAGTTTTTTCCTTGATTCCTCTTGGAGAATGCTTTCATAGGCATGATGTGAAGTCAACAAATTACAAGTTACTAATTTCAAAATAATGGGGGGGGGGGGGTGGCAATAAAAAACAGACTGAGGTGCTTTGTATGTGAAGCACTTTGAAATGTGAAAGGTGAACAAATAAATGTAAGTATTTTGCTAGCACAACAATGTGCTGGACTCAGTAATATGACTGGATCAGAGATAATTTTAACCCTCAATATCCTCAAAACTGGCATTACTTTTGTTACATTGTTCATGAGAATGATTTGGAAAAACTCTGATCAAAATCAGATGAATTTAAAAATAACAACAACAAAAAAAATACCATAAAAATTGGACAAAATAAAATATTCAAACAAATATTCCATATAATATGACATTAATTTTCCCCCCACATTGACGCCTTTTAGCTTGCAAAAGGAAAGAAATAGAGAAAATCGGTTGACATACTATAATAAAAGCACTCATTACGAGGAATAAAACTACAGACTTTCCTCTTTAAGATGATACATGTATTTAAAAAAAAATTCTTGTTTATTTCAAAAGTTATTGCCAAAAAATACAGCGACCACATGGTTATTTCATTATTAATATGGTAAATACAAGTAGCAGAGACATATAATACATTAATATTATATATATCAAATGTCACTGCTAACTCAGTTAATAATCCCTGTGTCTTGTTCCCAGATTTTACATTGAATGCAAGCCAATCAAAAAGGGTGAACATTACAAAAGTATTGCATTGGAATGAACAGTTGTTCATTTGAATTAACATCACTTAACTATGCGTAAATTTAACACTGCTAAAGGAAGTTTAGCAAATTAATATGTTTGTCCAGATTTGATCCCAGATTTTGACTTTAATCTTTAGTGGTACCTAATGATGTGTTGTGCGCTGACATATTATGTTACACTTGTTGTATGAAATAATAAAGGTGGAACTATCATGCATTTTATGATTTTTACGTGAACAAGGTATTTTTAGAAATTTACCTGGAAATTTTTCCATGGTCGATGATGTTAGGGTTTTAGATGGTATTTGGATTGTGCAGGGCAAAATCTAACTTATTACCACAAAAAAATAATTCAGAGCAACGGTCCTTGGTGCATTGTTACTTCGGATTGCCTACCAACCATTGAAACATGGATTAAATCTAAAATATATAGAAAATCTTATTGGTGTATACAATATTGTGGAAACTAAACGAATGCTGATTATTTTATTTTAACTAATTAGATTACTGCGTGAAAACTTATTTTCGTTGGTTTTTAGCTTAACCCGTAAAGAATTTTTGCGGGAGATCGGATTGAAACTGAAAGCATGGATGTACGTTTCATTTATGCTTCTTTAACATGATATTTATTGTAGATTTTCGTGGCTATTAATCTTATGCTGGCTAGTTAATGTGTTTTCTTCATTCTTCTAACTTCTTTCTTAACCGTAGAGAGCTTTCATTTCTGTTATTGCAGTGATTTCTTGCATGCTATTTGTACATTGTCGTGATTTTCAAAGTCTATTTTTATCAGAAATGGCAAAATTTAATTAATTCAAAACTTTCATTCCTCATTCTTTATTGATTTGTGAATGTTAAAACAATGTCAGTTCTAACAATAATGTTTACAACAAAAGTTTTATCAAAAGGCAAATAGACACCCACTTACCTGTTTCCAGGATTTTTACACTGTCGTGATTTTCAAAAAATGACAAAATATAATTAATTCAAAACTTTTATTCCTCATTCACTATTGTTTTGTGAGAATTAAAACCATATCAGGTCTAACATCAATGTTTCCAACCAAAAGTTTTATCAAAAGGCAAATGGGCACACATGAACCTGTTACCAGGATTTGTACATTGTCAAGATTTCTTAAGTCTTATTTCTCGTAAATGGCAAAATATAATTAATTCGAAACTTTTATTCCTCATTCTTTATTAGTTTGTGAGAATTAAAACAATATCAGTTCCAACATTAATGTTTCCAACCTAAAGTTTTATCAAAAGGCAAATGGTCACACATAAAACATGCAAAGCTACTGTCAACATGGCATTGAGCATTCCAATTTTATCCATGCTGCACAATATACAGAAAATAAAATAAAAACACAGATTAATTTAAATACTTTCATTTTTCTAGCACTTCAAAGTCACAAGTTGAAAAGTGTTTATTTCCATTGTATTGTTAATTTCTGTTAGAACAACGATGAAAAATAATGGTGGATGACGCCAAATAGCAGGTGAAATATCGTAAGATCGCGGGGCCGCGTGTGTTGACTATCGATCACACTAGCTTGAACAAGAGTTTCCAATCTCTTGTATTATTATGTCTCTGCATAACCTTTGTTGTTTTTAAGAATTATCAGAAAGTATCATAACGGCGACAAAATGTATTGAGTACAGCAATTGTTATTCAATTTCTGCAAATTCAATTCATGGTGGGATTTGATATGATATTTATAAAATCATTTTTACACTATACATGTAATATAAAAATTTCTCTATCTGATTTTGAGTCCTATTTTTTCTTTGATATCTGAATAAATGTTAAGAAGTTAGAAGAACAAGATTTTTGTGACATTTTCCCATTTTCACTTTGCAATTTTGTCACCTGTAATTACAAAACCAGATAAAAGATGGCCTCAAGATGAAATGTGGACTATATCAAATTAATGTACTATGGGGAAAACACCAACTAGTAAATCTAAGTCCAGCCATTTAGGTAAAAATAAGGAATTTTGAGTGCAATCTTTTCTCTACCTAGTATGAAAAATCATCTAATTTAGCATGTTTAGGTGTTCAGTTCAGCAAAGGTTATGATCAACCTTATCATGCTTATAAAGATCAACAGTGCATATGTTTTAAAATAAATTTTACCAATGTTGAAAAATATAGTGAATTTTAATATGCCATATGTACATTCATGACATTTTGAGGACTAACCTCTTACAAGTGGCATTAATGTCCATTTCATTCCTTTAGATAATGGATTTTGACACCTAGCAACTTTATTTGCCATCAAAATTAATTAAATTGCTCAATTTTGGTCACAAAAGGAGCAAATTTCATAGACCATATCTCAACAAAAAGCTGCCAAAAGTTTAATTACAACATATAGAAAGCACTAATTGAACTGAAAAAGAGGCAAGCAAGACACAGATAGTGTTTGTGTTATTCATGTTTAATCAACCTTGAGAACCAAATATTAAAAATCATAAGGCAAGATTTGCTTGATATTTCGTGTACAATTTTCATTTGTTTGGAGTGATCTTGAGCTCATCCCAAGGAGTAGGTTTTATTCTTTGTTGAATGATTTGTCAGGAACTCTAGAATCAACTTTTTCCTCAGTTTCTTATAGAAATAAAGCAATGTAATTACCCCACATTTCCCCTTTTGTATATACATTAAATCTTTGTACAGTCATGACCTTTAAATTGTTTGGATCTTTTGTATAAGAAATGATTCAGATATGTTTTAATTAAAATTTTTATTTTTATAGGTAAATGATGAACCCACAGCATGCATACAACAGAGAGATCTGGAGAGGTTGAGAGATCCATCAGGTGGTGGTGTGGAGTTTGAAGTGGAAGAATATCAAGAAAAGGGTAGACAAGTTATTTTTTTTTAAAATCAACATTTTTAAAGCAGTCCGGGCAACTGTTAAAGATTTGCAATTTATTTATTTTGAATGACTGTTTACTGGACAATCATACCACATCTCTTTTTCAGATAGGTGCATTTGAAACTAAGTAGAAAACCTTTATATCATTCATTACTGTTATTACACAATACATGTAAAAAGCAAAGATTTTGTAACCAACTTAAGATGTTAAAATGTATCTTGCATTGATTTTTCATGACAGTATTTGAAGTTTTATGGCCAAAATTCCAGATATAACTGAATGGAAATTGAATTGACTATTACATTTCTTTTTTATGTACATTTTTGTATTTGCTCATTTTCACATCATGACATACCTAAATTCCTAAATGTAGAAATTTTATGGTCATTGTTGAATCCTGGACTCTTCAAATTTGAAAATGACAAATCTCGGCAGATTTTGATGAGATTGTAAGTCACATGATCAAGTTTTTCCTGTAAACAAAATTTGGCCTCCAGTTACCCATTTCCATGGTTTCAATGTTGGCAGAATCATGTTTGATCTACAGGTATGATTCTGAATACTCTTTTAGGCAATAATAATGCTTGTGGACTCTTAATCCCTGACAAGCTATGTTGAAAGAGCATCATCACTTTAGGAGCTTTTGTTTTGTCATTTACAGAAGCTTTATAACCAGAAATGATGTAGTTACCTTTGTAGGACTTTAGATATACAATGACAAACTAAGCAAATATTTGATGTTCAACATCTCACCAGCCACTAACCTTTACCGCTACAACCTGTCTCATCAATCTTCTGTCTGTATACACTGCTTCTCTGTTATCTGTTATCTAGTTTCTGTGGCCTACCTGGCTGGGTTAATAAATCAATGAGCTAGTAAGAAACAGTAAAACTGGCACACACACAACACTGGAACCAGATAAAAATTTTAGGGACATTTAGGAAATATAATCCACACCATAAATATACTTTTTTTTTATGGCATTTTTTTTTAACAGACAAGGATGATGGTGATGAAAACATATTCGCCCCAGAGGATATACTGAATAATGTCTATATACCAGAAGAGGATGATACAGATGATGATGATGATTCATCTCCCTTTGAAAGGTTGGCAAAGAAAATGGAGGATATATCTGAAGATGGAGGGGTAATGAAGAGGATCTTACAGCCTGGTGGGGGCAATATTGTCCCTGATGGAGCAATTGTTAAAGGTATTGTACACGTACCCTCATTTGTTAGGATCAGCAGATCTCTGCTATTTTTTTGAAAGAATAACACTCAATTGCTTGTTTTGCTGGGATATTTTCATGATTATCTTAACTCCCTGTCGATCATTTCAGATTTAACTGCAATTTTGAAGCATTTATCCGTACAATTTACTATTAAACCAGGGTCATATGGTACAATGTATGTGAGCTTGCTCATTAATGTTCAAAATATTGAACTAAAGAAATAAATGTAGAAGAAATGTTCATGGAATTTGAATTAACAAAACATTTTGTTACAGTTGTGCAAGCAATGAATAAATCGTAACGTTCTTTCAAGTGTTTATAGTTGGAATGTTGAAAGTGACCACTGAAATCTAGAGATCTTTTTGTAAAATTATTCAAAAGCACTTAAAAATATGACATTATTTTATGTAATTTATTTGCAGTTCATTACAATGCTTTCTTGGAATATGGAGATGAACCATATGATTCAACAAGACTGAGGAACAATCCAGAGCGCTACAAGCTTGGAGCAGGTAGGAATATCCATAGCAATGATAACCATTAGATAGCTAAATTAGATTTGGGGAATGGCCTTTTTCATATGTTTGCAAATTTTATGCAAATGCGCTGACATTTGTTGCTGTGGATAATGATTTATAAAAACTGACACAGGTGAATATTTGAAAATGCCTTGGGTAACAGAATAATTCAGATAATAAGCTAATGAATGTGGCAAGTGCATGAGTGAGCTAGTTTGTTTGTCTAGTTATGAATGAAATATTTTCAATATTCAACCTGATTAATGAATTATATTTTTAATTTTAAAGACAATATATTGAAAAAATTATATTCCATTCATTCAAGAGGTAATAAAAACTACCATAATTACTTGCATATTAGTCGAGCTACATATAGGTTGGGGGTACTTTTCAGCTTGAGAATGAGGTGTTTGTGATAGGCCTGTTTATTTTATAGTCTGTACGGAATTGGCCATTTGAAGTCTGGGCTGTGGATAGAAAGGAAATGATCAAGAAAGAGAATAACAAACATTTTTAAGAAACAATCAAACCTTATTATTATGATTTATAATTAATGTCCATTGCAGAATATTATATGCAACCGCAGTGTCATGCCAGAAAACTATTCTGCTCAGGACAATATTTACAAAAATTCATGCAATAACTCTATATAATACAACTCCCCTATTAGGTGTTGAATCAATTTGTGAAGATTTTTTACCATGTGCAGTAATAAATGTTTTAAATTTCCTATAAAGGAGAAAAAAAATATTTTACTGTATCTAATACAAGGCATTAGTTTAGTTTAAAAATTGCAGTACAAAGTCATGGCTAACGTCATGTTTTATGTATAGTTTCACAGTTTGCATTTCGGGGCCTTTTACAGCTTCTGTTATGGTATGGACTCTGGTTCATTGTTGAAGGCCATAATGGGAC
>JAULBM010000007.1:338074-351069 GCA_032357055.1 Geukensia granosissima
TACGATTAAGAAAGATTAGAAAAACACTTGGATATCCCACCCGACATACCATTAAAGTGAAGCTCCGCTTCACTTATAATATAGACGTTAGGTTAGGATGTAGTATTCCAATGTTAAAAATTAAAAAAGAACGTATCCTATTTTTATATATAGTTTTTTCCCTTCTCGTGATAAAGAAGAAATTTTTTATACCTGTGCTTGCTTTCGCCAATGTTTTTCATTTTGTTACCAGAATAAATAAATAACCTTGAAACTCTCACTTTTTCAATATTTATAATCAGTACATTTTTTTGAAAATAACTAATGATCACTCCATCCCGAATTTTAAAAACGAAAACCAAAGTCAAGGGCGAAAACCAACCTATGGACTCTGGGAGTTGTCTTTCGCATGCGCCTAGAAATAAAATACAAGTTTCTCAATGCTGAATAAAAATGATAATTTTTATTTGTTTTTTAAGGAGTAACCTCTCATCACTGGTATTAAAACGAAAACACCAGAAAGCCGAGATTCAAACACAGTAAAATGAAGTACCCATTTAAGAAGTTAAAAATTTAAATTATTACTGGAAATTTCTATAAAATAGAATGTGGTTAAATTCACATGATGGAGTGACAAAAGCTTACATCGTCAGATAAAACACTTTATTAAACTTGCATCAAAGCAAATCCTCTAACTTTATGTGACATTCAAAATGCTATTTATTACTATGTCAACAAAATAACAGAAAATACCGGGTTATAATTTACATCAAAATAAATAGTAAAGCGAGAAAAATAACACTTTATAATTGCTTAGATAAGACTTTTATTCTGTTGACAAACATTTGGAAAGACTGTAGTAAAATATGAAGACAGATCTTGAACTTTTTGACCTTTCCGTTTGGCAAAAAGATAGTTTTTTTTTTTAATTTGGAAAGTTTTGATTAAAGTTCAAATAATAAAATAACCAAAAGAATTATTTAAAACATGCAGAGTTGGCTCTTGGCAGTGTATTTTTCTACTATGTTTTTTTATTGCTAGTATTTATTTTAAAGCAGCATCACCAATGTTGCTATCGTAGAATGCACAGACATATCGAACATTCCAAAAACTTAGAGTTATCTCTATGCACATGCCATCTCAACACCTATTTATTGATTGA
The DNA here is from genome assembly GCA_032357055.1 of Geukensia granosissima. Lineage (NCBI taxonomy): Eukaryota > Metazoa > Mollusca > Bivalvia > Mytilida > Mytilidae > Geukensia > Geukensia granosissima. The sequence goes on from JAULBM010000007.1 coordinate 339,216, forward strand.
ATTAATAAAATCTCTTTGAGTTGTCTGTCATCTTGATAAAAATAAAATATTTCTCATTGTCAGATTTTATATCAAACGTAAAAGTCGTGGGTAACGACGCCAGGCACTTCAGGCTTGCGTAGTAATCGGAAATCCGCCATTTTGTCTTTGGCGGATGAATGTTTACCTTGTCACAGCTAACGAGGGTATAATTGCTCCTGTAATATATTACCAGTTACTAATTTCGTTCCAATGTCAATATTACAGATTGCGATATGATTTTTTTCGTTTAGCGTGCGAATCCAAATACGTTTACTTTAGTTGATAAAACCAGCTTAAGGCGCCGACTTCACAAAGACCTTTGAAAAACACTCTAATAATAAGGTATCCATCACACCTATATAAAATATTATTAATCACGATGTCTCACCCACCCGTGCTCAGCACCTTAACGTAAACATTACGTGGACATATTTGTGCATGTTTTAGTAAGCGTGCTGAAGAACCCTTCATTTGAACAGGTTTTGCCATAACTACCACGAATCTAAATAGTCTTAACAATTTGATAGACAGATGTACGTTTCTAAAGCATTTGTGACTAATTAAAAGATATTTTTAATCTATTTATGTTATTTTTGTTTTAAAAAAGAATTAAAGATACATTTTGGAAGCCATTTTGACACGCGATTGCAACTTTATATGTTTAAACAGTGCATAAACGGATATCTTCAAAGACTGACGAGTTAATACTAGGGCTTCATCAAGATATTTCAAACGTGGTTCTTAACCGGACCGGCCACGGAAAGTGTGTTTAAACATAGTAAATAAACCGAGGAAAAATTAACATACCATTAACGGTTTTATCCCGCAACTTTTCGCGCAATTGTCGCAGTTTAACAGCTTGAGAAAATGAGGCTTTTATCTTTTTTGTCTTATATTTTTTATACAAATTTTCAGTGGCATCTTAGCTTGACATTAAGCCGGTGCTAGCTGTTTTCAGTCTTTAGATATCACTCTGATTCTTGAAGTTTTAAAAGCTTCAATGGTCTTCAATACAATCTCTATGAACGATTGTTTTAAACAGAATGCACCAATTATATATTGCCACTATAGCACTAATGGTCAAAACCGTTTTTTAACGGAACCGATGTGGCCAGTATTGGTTTTTGTACAATATAATGTAGTCGTTTTTTGTTTCCGTGTATGTTTTCAGGGATGTTTGAATTTGCAAGCTTAGAACAAGCGATAAATAATACTGTCTTCATTGTATGTATATTTATATATTGATTTTATTATAATATATTTTGTTTAATATATATGTATATTGAGGGCCTCAGGGGAGATTAGCATTGCAATTGCTAACTGTTGTTACCCTCTCTAAATAAAGTATTTATTATTATTATTATTATTGTTATTATTATTATGAGTTTTAATGTTATAATGCCCTTCCTACCATTTAACGTTTCGCTTTGGTAAACAGAATATACTAAAAGGGAAATTGTGTGATGTGTATAGAAATAAAAAATCGCTTTGTGGGTGCGACCATATCACTGACGGTCCACTTCTTGTGATAGTTTTTTTTTAATTTTTTTTACATTTTTCTTCGATCATGTCTTGTTTGAAAATTATGATCTAAAAATCCAAACTTTAGTCTTGACTGCCTGATGATCATTCAATATTTGGGTAATCGAAATTATAAATGACAACACACGATTTACACCAAGATTTGACTTCAACCACCATTGAACATGATAGTGCTGAAGTATTGCTTAAGGATGCAACAAACATTTGTAAACATTTGTTAACTTTTGTTAGCATCTGTAAACATTTTCTGTTTTCATGTGCAAAGTTTTTATATATCGAGAGCTCCAAGAAATATATATCTATATTGTTTGTTTTTTAATGGTACCAATAACTAAAACAAACAAAGAGGATACATGAGACAATCACATGATCAAACTGTTAAAGTCATGAGACACAAAATCGAATACAATACAGGATACAGGAACCGAAAACAAGACAGGAGACAAGAACCGAATAAAATACAGGAGATATGAACCGAAAACGAGGCAGGAGACAGGAACCGAAAATAATACATGGGAAAGGACCCGAATACAAAACAGGAGACAAGAACCGAATACATGACGGGAGACAAGAACCTAATACGACACAGGGGACAAGACAGGAGACAGGAACCGAATACAAAATAGGATACAGGAACCGAACACAAGACAGGAGACAAGAACCGAATACAATACAGGAGATATGAACCGAATACAATACATGGGACAGGACCCGAAAACAAAACAGGAGACAAGAACCGAATACAAGACGGGAGACAAGAACCTTATACAAGACTGGGGACAAGACAAAAGACAGGAACCGAATACAAGACAGGAGATATGAACAGAATACGAGGCAGGAGACAGGAACCGAATACAATACATAAGACAGGAACCGAATAAAAGACAGGAGATAAGAAATGAATAAAAGAATACGCGACAAAGACTTAATGTTCATGACCGACAGAAAGTAGGAAATACCACAAACACGACGATGTGTAGGATTTAATAGTGTCCGCCGTGAAATATTGTGCACTTTCACTATTGTTCCCTATGATTAAGCCCGAGGACGGAATAAAACACGTTGATGACTGTGAAATATTGTCCTCTTGGTTTTTCCTTAGAAATATATAACAGGAAGGACACTTTTTTGGCTTACGGCGGCAATAAAAAGGGAGATAAATCCAGCTTTTCGTGACGGTAAATGAGTGATACCCGTCGTGCTGTTTTATGTCCAGTTTAATATTTTTCATAACAGATGATTGCAGTGGAGATAAAACATTTTGAGAAATTATCTCCAAAGTTCTTGTTGGATATAGCCGAGTCTATGGACAGTAACAGACATCATTTCTCTGTGAAGAGGCGTTTTAATTTAAGTATGATCACCAAGTGTAGATACATCGTGTTGAGGGTTTTAGTGTATCGCCAATTAGGTTTATTGTAGGATTACCAAGGTTTACATTCGGGGTTTTATACATTTAACATAAAATTATATACCTATTGAGAAGTTTGACAGTGTTCCATTTTATAAAGGTGCGATAAGATTGTAACATCAAAGAGATCACCCCACCAACATTTAGAGCGGGAAATCCTGTCGCCTGATAAGGTCGTGCCGTCTATTATAGCCACGAGAGTAAATAAAATAGAAAAGTAAAAAGCAGTGAAAACTGGCGCAGTTTGATTACACACTCTTTACATCCGACAGATAAAAGGCTTAGAGGTGTCGCGGGTAGATTACGATGGTGGCTTGTCTAATACTAATTAGTAAATAAAAAGGTCCAAACATAAAAATCAAACACTTATATTATGTGCTTTCAAAGGACTTAATTGAAGTCTACGGCTTAATGTTCTGGTGTTAATGAAAAATCTGACTTTTTATGATAAGATTTAAACAAATACGTTTGAGTAGTTAGACAGCGGGTATAACAGTAGTCGTAAGTGTTTGGTTGCTGAGAGGTATTTAATTAAATGTGTTTTACTGCCTGTAGTGTTATCTGATAGCCTTTCAGACATTCTAAAAATCTTGCACGTTTTTTTTTTCTTATTTTACGTATTATTTTTGTGTCCTCTATAGGAATAAGGATTATGCATGTGAGGGATATGAATAATTTTGGTTATCTGATTTTCCTGTCGATTTGGAATACTTCTCTTATCTGTTTTATCTGCTTTCCCATATATAGGCCTCACATCTTATCGAACCTAATGTTGGGCTCTCAAAAGAAATCCAACAGCCCAGCAGTCAATACACGTTGGCTAATTTGGTCCGCTCAGACGGCACTGAGTCTTATCCCGAAGAAAGCGTTAGAACAAGAGTACTTTGATAAGCGTGCTGATTCAAGTTTTTTAGATTTTGTTTCTTCTGCTTTCTGTAACACTGAAATTTGTTAAATACACTGGTCGTTAACTTTTAATTTGGCCTCTCGTCGTGAATTACGTCATAAACTGAATATTTGATTAGTTCACTCAACTGATCTTTCTGTTTTGGTAAATAGCGTGTCTGATGAAAATAAACCCAGGGCTTTACATTCAGCTGAATTTGGCTTTTAATATAAAAAAACGAATGTTAGATGTGGATCGTATCTTTCTGGCAAATATTCCATATTCTTTTAAAACAGATGCTAAAAATGTGAAATTTTAACAAAGCTCATTTTTATAATAAATGTAAAACACTCGAAACAAGATATTTATTTTCATATGTAGCAGGTTTTCTTCGACGCGTGATGAAAAGCTCTTTATACTACAGTGACAGCCATTCGAAGATACCAAAGAGGCAGACTGAAATCGTTAAGTAAATTGTCTTTGGTTCGACCTCAACCTTCCGCGCTCGAGGCGAGCAAGCTAATCACAGAGTCTACAGGATAATCTTAAAGTGAAATATATTCACAGTAAAACAAGTAAACATTACTATGACTGTTGATGAATTGAGAGAAAACATAAAAGTCAATCAAGAGGAGACAATCGAAAAAACACGTCACGCTACAATCGGAACACGCCCGTACATTTCCGTTATTCTTCGGAAATAATAAAGGTCACTTTTCCGGGTTTTATGGCGGAAATGGACGATGATGGTGGACAAGACAAAAAAACCAAAAATTCACGGACAGATCCGACCCTAATTAGACATTGCACTTTGAACAAAGCGACGAAAACTTTTATAATCACACTAAAACAGCATAAGGAAAAATATCTCTAAATGTAACTTTCTAATACTGAAGATTATGGCAATACCACAATCTTATTACTAATGACTATATATGAAGAGCCTTTAAATTTTGCAGGATAGTTAGAAAACTTGATATCTTTGAGAACTAGTATCAACCTAGTGTACAATGTAATATGTAATAAGTTTTAGATTTTTGTTTACCCAGTTTACCTGCAGATGACGTATCAACTATTTTGTACTTTAAATATTGATGACAACGCGTCAATGAATTTCAATTAATACAAAACATAATATAGGTAAATTCGACTCGTCCACTCTCAATACACAATAATCCCATGGACAATACATAAAAATATATATTTTGTGGGTTAATATGATCAAGTCATAACCTAAAGTTCATAAGGTCTGTTGATATTTATAAGACACAAACATCTGCACATAAAAATACATTATTGGAATCATGTAGGCGGGCACTTCATGATTTATTTTATACCTTGATTACTCTACTAGCTTACATTTTTAAGAAAATATTATATTTGTACACCGACTAAAAAAATCGATACAAAACTTACCTCAAATATATTGTAAATTAAATAGATCTTACATACTCACTTTTTTAACCAATGGATTAGTAAGTTAAGTATAAAATGCATAATCAGAATCGCATCGGCGGGAACCTCATACCTTATTTGATACCTTTATTACAATACTAGTTTACATTCTCAAAAAAATTTATTTAATTAGCACACAAACTGGAAGAAATCCATACAAAACTTGTGCATCAAATATTTTGTTAATATATTAAAGTATTATCTGTTTCAATCAATGGCTTAGTAAGTCAAGTATAAATATGCTTAGTAAGTCAAGTAATTACGACATTAACATATCTATCTCCAAAACCAGCACACTGTATCCTAACTACATGTATACAGTAGCCCCAGAACAAAGCATCTGCTACAGTTCTTTCGAGGTATGGAGCCGACAAATTACTCTTCGCCTCGGTCAGTCGGACAAAAAACATCACGTAGTTTTCAATGTTTCACATCCCAGCACTTGTGTCCTGCTGACTAACGAAGATCATAAAAATGACTGTTTCCAGTCTATAATATACTGGTATACATTTTTTTCACATTTTTGTCATTTTTAATCTAAATAGGATGTTATTAGGCAGGGGTGATCTATCTGTCTCTTATATAATCTATTTACGGCTTTGTCTGGGACAGAGGGATCATGATCAGAAATACCAGTATTTTTTTGATACTATGATTGATATATATATATATACACTAGGCACCATACAAGCGAGAAAGGAACTGTAACAAATTGGTTCAGCCTTAATATATGTAGGCAGCATATTATTTTCTAAGCCCGTCAGCAAATGCTACGTTCTTATTTGTCTCGCCGAAATATCCTGTCGGGTGGGAATATTAAGGTCTGTACACAAACATTTTCATCGTAAGCTTATACATACTTTATACCTAGCCCAACTGGATCATAAATGTCCGTGGAATCAGTCAAGTGGAAATGTATTTTCCATCGGGCTTGTCCACCCGGAAACTAACTCCCATGATCCACGGAAAAAGTATGAAAACTAAAATGTGGGAAGCAGGCTATTTTTGCGAGGCATAGTTCAAAAAGGGGAACAATATTTATTTTCCTTTTTTATACATTAATAAATGGTCTACACAGAGGAGATGAGATGGAACCAGAATTTATAAGGTTGCATAAACGCTAAACAAGGTGATACTTTTTTTTCTCAATTAGTAGCATAATTTCCTAGTAATGGTATTATTGAACGAAAAGAATCAAGTTATTTTTATTAATCATTTAAAAGGATAATAGTACATATTTTCACAGAAAAACTCGCCAAAAGAATAAGTAAAAATGTCATTTCAATGATATATATATAAGTTTGATTAAAGGTGCAATTACTTATATGGTAAGTCGCCTACCAAACACAACAACAGCAACAACATTAACTTTCGGGAAAAAAATAATCTGGCCGGCGAAGCGCCAGAACAAAATGTCTGGTCCGCATACAAATCCCAGACTCCCAAGGAAAACAAGTGGTCCGTGCCTTAGTTAGATTATTGTTATTTTCGTCTTGCATGGTGACTGAATTCTCTGTTAGCACTGAAGCTGTCTTCGCAAGTGTACCTGCATATTAATTTTCTTTTCCAAATTTTTTACATTCGAAATTATCAATTTTTGTTGATCTCTTGTTGATCGTGTTGAATGCTAGATTTAAGTATAGCTGTGATGTGGTCATAGTTGAATGCCGTGCGTTGTTGAGAAGTCATTTGCTACTATTGTTACTTCTAAATTTGTTTTGTTTGGTGAAGGACGTAATGAAATGCTTGAAATTCTTTACATTTTTATCAGATGTCCATCTGTTTTCTGATTGATACGTTTCCTACAATAAAACAATGAGATGTTAAAGGGACTTATACAATATATATGAAATCGTCTGATTTTTATCGACAGTTACTGTAGTTGTAACTTTATCCGTCATCTTGCTGAACACTTCAGTAAAACTCTATCAAAATGCATTTGCACTGAGGCTGATATATCAAAGTCAGGAGACGTCATAATTTAACTTTTTCGCCGATGTTTTGTTTGTAGACAAGATTTTCTTTTTATCTATGAATAGTATATATTATAATATTATAAAAAAAATAATATACATAATGTTACTTTAATAATAAAAGAAAATCTTGGTGCCGTGTATAAGTATTTAATAACAATTTAGAAAAGACATTTACTGCACATTAGTGACCAAAAGAAGTAAGAAATTTTTTATGATAAAAAAACTTGATAATAAACATTTTATAAAAATTGAACGATGTGTATTATCAGTATATGGTAATCAATCATTCCGCTTGGCAGAATATGTATCAGGGTATGGCTATGAGACTGTACCTTCCCTAACTGTATGTTACTGTATCAGTGTACAGCTAAAATACTGTGCTTAGTAACACTTGATATTTTTAATAAATCGACATGAAGCTGTTATACTGTACCGTTCAGCCATGAATGTAACAACATCTGCATACCACTGAGATACGATACCCCCAACCCTTGTATGTAACTACATGTATATCGGAATCAATCTGAGAAACCGCTTTATTTCATTTTGTATCTTATATTCTATACTAAATAATAAAAAAAATTCCAAGAATTTAGCTGAAAAAAGAAAGGAGAGTAATATGTAATATTTTTGTTGTTTGTACTGAAAACATTCTATAAAAATCAAAATTTTGGGCTGAAATTTCTGTTGCAAGAGGTAAAAAAAATGTAGCTTTCAATTAATAGGGTACTTATTTTTAGAAACCCAACGTGTCCATGAGATTGGCATACACTGGTTAAATTGAAGTATCTTTAATAAATGAACAAATGACAGCGGAGCTGTGATGTAGTCATATTTGAATGCCATGCGTTGTTTACAAGTTATTTGCTACTATTGTTACTTCTAAATTTTCAATTTTATCATATTAATCAATGATAATCTTTTCGATATGATACAGCTGATAAAATATATATCATCGGAATTAGTCGCAAACGAGAAATCAAATATGGTAAATCAGTGTTCATGCATTTGTAAAAACTTCAAAACTACCTGCAATAAGTCGAACTCCACCACACCTCATCTTATAGCTTAAATGTGCGGACTTAGTTGCATAAAGTTATTAATTAAGATTATATTCATTCAAAGTATTGTTTTAATTGATAATTGGTTGCTAAACGTTGAGTGGAAAATATTTAATGCATATTCAACACAAGAACAAGTCCTTCGATCATCAAAATTATAGGGAGTGGGGTAGGATAGAACAACAGTGCAAGGGCTTTTGAGTACCAATTGAAAATGTGATGCATCGGAATGGACGAAAATTTGGGTTTTTATACCGGCATCAACCTTCTTTTTTCGAAATCTACACAAGGGAGCTTGGCCTTTTCCGCACAGGTAACCCACTATGGTTTACAGCCAGGCTTTCCGTATTATGAACTGGCAGCCCCTACGAGAGGGTTCCCCCTATTCGCCACTGGTGACAACGCTTTGTCAGCTACTTGGATAGCCTTCTAGATCCGCTATTAGAATTTGGATTTATCCTCGTCATTTGTTTCAATGCTTCTGAAATTGTTTATTGGTTGGAGCCATTTCAACAAAAATAAGAATAACAGGAAAAACTGTCTTTGACGTTGCTGTCTTGGATACAAGTTCAAAATCGTGGATCTTACCATGGTCATCTTTATCATAAAAACTACATTCCCTCCGTTTATTTCTTACTATGAAACGCGATAAAAACATTTGATTTTGTCACTTTTCCATGAAGCGAATTTAAGCACCCATCAACATTAAACAATCGGGTTTGAGCTAGAAATAACATAAATATCAATTTATAAAGGAAGTTGGCAGTCTAAAAAAAAAAACAGGTGGGCACAATTTATAATCTGGAAATTCACTGAGATGAAAGCGGTTCCAGAGTGACCTTTTCTTTCGATAAATTTTAAACAGATATTAAACCTGATTTTAATCATACATGTTAACTGACAAATTTAAATCCCAAACGGAAAAATATAGTTTCCGTGAATGAAACATTTTTTCTTTCGTATAAGCAATTAATTTTTATGCAAGTGTTTCCCGCCATTTTTGTTATTAGAGAAATCCAAAATTATTTTTGTCTAGAAACAAAACGCAAAAGAATTCAGACATGCTTTTGCACTTGCGTTCTAAAACTAAATCATTTATTTTTTTCAGGCGCAAAATGTATTTCACGGTATTTTAGCACGTAGTTGAACTTAAATCAGTATTCACTTTATTTTATTAGCATGGCGTGCTACATACAAGACTTTCAACAGTTTGTAAATTGGTCCTCTCGGAGGTTAAATGGAAAGCGGGCATGTCTAAAGTGCTAAAGTAAGGGTTTGATCCCCGGTCGTCTCGAAAAAGTCATTATAATAATGTTTGTTATTTCTCCTCAATAAAATGTGCCAGATCATGGATCCAATCCAAGCCTTTGTTCCGTTTGTTTTGGTTTGTTTCGATTTTGTCTTGTCTCTTTGGACTATGCACTTTTGATCTCACATGCATGGGTGTTCTACACTGGACTGAATTAGAATGAAATATTTACCGGTGGACATTGTGTAATTTACAAACATTCAATCAATCAGAAATATATTTATCAAATATAACAATAATTGTGCAAGATTTTCTAAATAAAATCAAATTAAACAAGTTTAGGCACTCTAAGCTTGTAACGACTTAAGCATGCTTAAGCTTCTTATGTAAATCATCTGGAGTGGAAAGTGCAAATTTCTTTTGCATAATATAATCATCTTTGTTATAAATCTCAAAAACATCAAAGTTTTTTTTATTTTATGCATTTTTGTTTGTTTGTTTGTTTGTTTTTGTTTTTTTTTTTGTTATCTTCAAATGTTATATTATTACAGTTGTCTTTCTGTCTAAAGCAATTAACGTCCTAGGCTATCCTAATACGCACATACTGTTACTTGAAGAAGTGTTCTTATATTTCACGGCCAATTCTCGTACAATGTTTTAAAAAGATTTGCTGCAATTTTAAGCACCTAAAACACGGAAAGGTTTCGAAATATATTGTACCTACATGTAGTTATTATCGCTGCTGGACTTGATTTCCTAATTCGGACTTATGATTAGGTTCTTTTGCTACCGTTAAGAGGTAACATATAGCATATCTAAATTCACCATATTAATTTCACACTGGTAATGTTTTATTATCGAATCTCGGAAAATGTGTCTGACTTATCACATTAGTGGGATATATCAGCTTGTGGTCAAATGAAACATTAATAGTATATGATATAATATATATATATATGGGAGTTGCATAAAGATCTACTGTTACAAGATTAAATAATAATTTCTCTTGTTGAATTTTTCTTATCAAATTATTTGTATTTTTATTTATACAATGTTATACATATTCTGTAAATGTGTGTATTTTACCGGGGGGGGTTAATATGCTATAAGCAACTTTGAGTAAATTTCTCCTATTTAACACGTCTGTAGTGCGAAAGGCCGTGGGTTCGATCCTTGGCCGAGTCAAACCAAAGACATTAAAATTGGTAGTTTCTACTTCTCCGCTATGAACGCAGATTAATACGGAAATAGAGCAAAGAGTGGTCGGCCCAGAGTCAGAATAATGTGCCTGGATAAGGGGCATGTCTTCATGTGGACTGTTGCTTTCGTGAGCTTGCAAGTAAAAAACCGGCTTAGCGTGTTGGTATAGTACAAAGCAGGGTTCAATCTTCACTCATAATTTCTATGCTCTCGTCCTGAATATCCATGAAATATTTGCTGAACGCTCAGCACCATTTAATCGATCAATTGATCCATTTAATATTTGAATGTATTGCATATCTTGTTTTATTAACTGTAAGTGATTATCAATGTTATAAACGCTATTCTAATAATTTGGTATATTTGTTGGGGATTTCTTTTGATAAAGAAATTGTTTAAGCAAATACTTGAATTACGTGTTCATCGGCCTTCACATTAAATTGAGTTCACTTCCTAAATACACATTAACTTGAGTTTACTTCCTCTATAGATTGTTGATAAGATGTGATCTGAAAATAACCTACATTTGTATTTTGGTTAAGAACGTTATGAAATGCTTGAAATTCTGTACATTTTTATCAGATGTCCATCTGTTTTCTGGTTAATACACTTCCTACAATAAAACAATGAGATGTTAAAGGTACTTATACATGATATATGAAATCGTCTGATTTTTATCGACAGTTACTGTACTTAACATTTATCTGTCATCCTTTCCTATGCCTATGTCAGCTTGCTGAACACTTCAGTAAAACTCCATCAAAATACACTAGCACTGAGGAGGATTTATCAAAGTCGGGAAGCATTTCGCGGATTTTTTGTTTGTAGATTTTCTTTTCACCTATAAATAGTATATATAATAATTATATAATAATAATAATTATATACGTGATGTCACTTTACTACATGTAATAATAAAACAAAATCTTGGTGTCGTGTATAAGTAATTAATAACCATTTAGAATAGACATTTACTGCTCACCAACCGGTTTAACCCCGCCACATGCCAAATGTGCCTGTCCCAAGTCAGGAACCTGTAACTACAGTGGTCAA
>JAULBM010000007.1:374942-395442 GCA_032357055.1 Geukensia granosissima
GGACGCCCCTTTTAGAGGACTAGTGCCTCAAGGACGGAGATACCTAGTGCCTATTCTTTTCCCGGCACAACCTTTGAAGGAACCCAGCAATATATAATGATGCAGAACAATTTAAATCGTGGCCTAGGCATCAATACAAAGGCTATTGTTTTTGTTTGGTGCTTTTTGGAACGATGGTATTCTAGATATCGTCATAAATTGATTACATTGTGAAATGGACTTGTATTACATGCGGCATATAATTAATAACTTACACAACAGCTGTCCTTTACAAGTCTAATTGTTCATTTTTCCTTTATTGAAACGATTGTGTGAAAACTGCGATCGTTTATTAATAATAAACGTGAAGGCTGTATGAAAACGGACCATCTTTTGGATTTTGTTTTAACACATATTGAAACAAAACCCCTAATTGATCAACGTTCATAAAATAATCAATGAAATGGGATAATGTTTCCAAATTGTTTTTGATGGTTGAAACTGAATATATTTAATTTGAATACACTTTTTGATACCGAGATTGCCACAGCTGATAACAGCCTAGCTAATATAATAATAAACGATTTTCAGACCCGAGATTATATCTGCTCCACAAACTACTGTAAAGTCATGTATTCGTTCGTGTATTTAACTCCACTTTGACACGTAACTGTAGCATAACTTGCAGAAAATATGAAATGATAATTTAGAAATATGAGCGGCTCTAATTGGTCCATCAATATAAATATCAGCGGAAGTTATCGGCGACGTTTAAATCAACGTCAAGTCGTGAAATTCGTCAATTTATGACGGGATATCTGTTATCAGTAGCGAAACAGTTGTTAAAACAGGAACTATGAAAAGATGTGTTTAATTGCTTTAATATCTTCAAGTGGTTTAATCAAGAAAAGCTTATATCACTGACGACTTTCTGTATACATGGTAATACCAACAGCGTCATACGAAAATCTCAAATCGAATTTCTAATGCAGTTGGGTAGTGATAATATTTATAGGATGCTTCTTGGTGGACCTTCTTCATCGAGGCTCTTTGTAACACAGGAACGAATGCATGTCTCCTACCACGTTTTAATATTGAATGTCTTAACATTGACATATTGTTTGATCTCGCTTTGACTGAAGAATTGTCCACGTGACGTTAAACATCAATCAACAAATCTAGCACCAGAGATATTTTTATATCTTTTCCAATGTTTATACGTACGTCAGTAAATTCTCATAAGTGGCGCCTGAAGCAATACATATAGTTAATCCGAGTTTCAAACATAGGGAAGAAATATTAAAATCCAAACAATGGACCGTATCAGAAATGCAACGGAATTCTAGGTACGGAATTGTTCTGGTTTATTTTCATTGGTCAAGGTCACTCGTCGCAACTTCGGTCGAGTCCGTACCCTCCTCAAACCTCGTCTGTATTACGTCAGCTGCCATTGGCTCTACTTTCGGCAATCTTCTATGTAAAGGTATATAATGTTACCATTCTTCTATGTGGAGGTATTTAATGTTGCTATTTCTGGTACTATATTAAACTCGGATATACACTTATTGGTGACACTGTCAACTTCCGGCGAATTAATGTAGCGCGTAGACACACATCAAATCTCGTAGTACAGCCGAGGGATTGAGATAGAGTAGCGGAGTCACCCGAGGTTTGCCGATTGTGGTCAAGGTGTCATATACGAGGTCGCCGAGATTGTGCAATTCGTTTTATAGGTACGGAAGTTGAATTTATTAATAGGTCTAATTTAAATAGGAAGCCAAATCTCGGCAAGGACGTCTTCTATGTGTATTACTCTGACATAAAATCTTGGTTACATCCTTGATATTTTTAGAAAGTCAATACGTTCATATCATGAAATAGCATTCGAATTATGTGGTGTAAATCTATATCGGAGCTCAGGAAATTGTCAGAAATCCCATTGTGCTGCATTTCACCTGAATTAAAATGACAAGTGTCCATGTCTATTATCTTAATGTTGCTGGTTAGCACATTATTGTTTACACAGTAATAAAACTAGACAAAAATTCCATAAAAATCACTTCCCCGTTATTTCTTTTTAAGACATGTTAGAAATCAAAAAAGTACAAATAAAAAGGCACGAAAAATGTCCCGAGACGAAGGCCATTTAGGAAAATTTTATCACGAGAAATGTATTTTCGGCCTCCTAAAAATGATACATATTTTTTATTCCGCCTATCGGCTCGGGAAATTTTTCTTCCCGCGACTGATTTTTTCCCTGCATGTCATGATATATCTGTTTATAATAGCATACATATATTTATGACGCGGCATTCAATCTTGTCCACCCTTCTAGTTAATTAGATGAAGTGGATTTCCATTACTTGTGTATCAGTTGGATAAGGATGGAACCAAAGTACAGATGGGTGTCGTTTCTACTTGTGGCTGCAAGTCTACAACAATGTATTTGTATTAAACAATTGATTGGCGATGTGTCTGATGTATCATTGGGACCAGTTAAGGAGGCCAGATTGCTCGTACAGAACCATCGATTTTAGAGTACGTAAGTAAGGCGACGGAAATGAGGAAAAAATGCCGTTGAGCGGAGCAAGTGTCGAGAAATGGCGTTTTCTCCACATTTTAGAGAATCCAACAATTATCTAATCCTTTTTTCATATCAGGGGTTGAACGCTCGGTCCGCCCTATATGATTCTGTGCCTTGAAATCGCCCAGGTTACTAATAAGTTTCACGATAATATGCATGAATAAAGAGCGCACGAGCTCGCATCGTTTTTGATGAGATTTGCAAGTTTTTTGACGTGACAGTCAATTTTAGTTATCTCTTGTGTAAAGGGGCTCTCAAAAGTCGTAAATAACGATCCGCCTTTCTTTTATGTACCATCTTAGACAAATGTTTACACTGAAATGAATCTTATTTACATTATACTCAAATTATATTGAAAACAAACTACATGTGCGATGAACGGAAAGTACAAAATATACTTAAGGTGTTAAAATTCGTAAATGTCATTATAAGTATGTGGTGGCTTAAAATTCAGACTGCCGCCTTTCGTATTAAATTTACACGCGTTAGTAAATTAAATGAAGAGGGTGTCTAAGTGTTCTGGGTTCGGCGTCATCATTAACTGTTTGTCCTTGGGCTGGTCACTATTTTGATAATTTTCACTTCAAGTATACTATCTTGGTAATAAACAGACTTATATATGGATTTTAAATATGATTTGGAGTATTTAAAGAGGGGTGTAAAACGACTTTTACAGGCGCGTCTCAATGACCGAGTGTGTATAAATTTGACTTTTATGTGTACATTATAGTTGTAGCGGATTTTCAGTGGTCTTTAATGGCTGTAGTGTTTTCTTCTGCCATCAGAACGTCAAATGGACGATACAATTGTCTGGCATTGAAAATCAGACTTCAGTTTTAACCTTGAACATCATGGAATAAAACGGACCACCAAAAGTCTGCATATCAATGTTAAATCCGACCAAATAAAAATGTGCTGGCGAAAAAATATTTATACTGTATAAGATCGCAAAACTGATATAATTTAATATAATTCCAGGGTGTCTTTTTTTCAAATATTTATCGTTTGTATCATGCTCATTTCGATTTGTTTTGAAAAACCATTATTCTTAATTTACTGACTTTCTGTAAAATTTGATAAACTTGAGATTTTTTAAAAATTTCTTTTCTATTACCTTTTTTCCGTTTTCACTTATATAAAACAATGTGATTTTCCATTTTTATCAATTAGCAATTCGAAAGGAGTAAAAAATATTATATTGTTTAACAAATCCAATTCTATCTACTTTTAAAAGGCCCGTTTACACGATCAAAGTTTTTCGTCTAAAACCTTCTTGACGAATTTAGAATAGAATAGAAACCATACTTTTCTTTTTAAAAAGTTTGACAATTAGCAATTCCTGTCAATTTTCTATTAATAGTAAAAAACCATCAAAAACTTTGATCGAATAAGCAGCGAACTTTTACAAAGTTTTCTTTGACAAAGTTTTTGAAGTAAACCTTGGATCGTGTAAAATAAAAAAAAGCTTTAAAAATTTTTTGTAATACATTAACTTGGAATTATCTGAAATTCATTTTCCGGCGTCTTGCATGAATTTTTAAATTTCACATGTCTTACACAGACTGATGTCATGTTAAACAATTAACATTGAATTTTAGTCTTTTGGAAGACTACGTAGATTCTACTTACCCTGCTTATAAATAAGAAGCAGTAAGTTAACAGACTCTATTAAGTGAAATATTAAAAGTACTGGTAATCATATTGCCTGAACAGAAAGTTTTGTATGTTAGTTTTTAATGCTGTTTGCTATTATTTAAATTTTCTTAATTCAATTCAAACCTGGTTCCTGCTCCTGGAACCCCGCCCCTTTTGGATCTGTTAATTTTGGCGGATAGTATGTTAAAACATTAATTAGAGAATCATTCGATTATACTTACAAATATAGTAACATTTCACGGGTGTATTATGGTATTATGTTTAAATCTGAGGTCAAGACACTTTGGTGACAGGTCTATATAGAATTAACTATTAATATCGTGTAAAGAGGTGAGAGAAACAGCCAAAAGTATTAAACTGTGTCCTATGTTGTGGTAGACCAAATAGGATTGTTATATACAAGTAACTTCTTATTATATTAATTAGAGAGTGTAAAATTAAAGTAGCCAGGCATTTAATAGCATTATTTTAGTTGGATAGCTGATCGCTTCAAATACATTGAAAAATTGTAATCAACTGGCAAAGTTCGACGCCGATATAAGTAATATTTAGATTATATTAGACAAAACTTTCTAATTCAGAGACAAATGGCAGACAAGTGGAGTTTCGTGTTTATTTAATTATATTCACCTTTGAAAACTTTAATCTTTTATATTATCTTAAAAATTTAAATGATGAATCAGAAAAGACATTATTTTATTTGTTGCTTTCACTTGAAAAAAGTTAAAATACGGTAATTGAATGATAATTGCACAAACGTTTAATTTATGGGTTTGTAGCATATTTTT
The DNA here is from genome assembly GCA_032357055.1 of Geukensia granosissima. Lineage (NCBI taxonomy): Eukaryota > Metazoa > Mollusca > Bivalvia > Mytilida > Mytilidae > Geukensia > Geukensia granosissima. Next base: position 379,950 of record JAULBM010000007.1, read on the forward strand.
AATTCACACCTTACATGTTAAACGTCTATATCAGAGAAAAACTAGGCTGTGATCATCAACGACGCCTGAATTTCTCGACATGTTATCCTAATTTAATTTAAAACACTAAATTTATAATTCATCTCAATTTTTTGAGACTAAGACTGGATCAAAATTCATGTGTTAGAACGATAACGCTATCAGGGCATCGTTTGCACTCAAAGACTGTCTTTGACATCAAACGCAGAGAATTAATCAAATATGTCAAAATATACTGAGGATTTATTTAGAAATCACCCACAAAATGTAATATCCCACATTATTTTTAACAATTATCATAAACAATTGAAAAAATGATCAGATAAAAGTAAACAAGTTACAGAAGAACAGACATGTTTCTACTTCAACGAGACATGTTCTACAATATGAAGAGATTGCTTTTATCTTTTGTTCAAAAGCTTTCAACGTGCTCGTCTAGAAACGGCAAAGACTGGGAAAGCACCAAAAAGTACAGTTGATTGAACAGAAACTTAATAGAATAATAGAACTTAATAGAAGCCATCAGAAAAAATCACACTATGCTGCGAATGCAAAGATTTTAAAAGCCTTCAAGTCGTCAACTAGCATTCAAACAGAAAAATATACAAGGACACATATATGAAGAATATGGATGATACCAGAATATAGCCATATTGCACATTTTCATGAGACGAATAATTGTATAGAAAACTCATTAATTGTACGAGGATGCGACAGAAAAAAACGGAAAATACACACCAAACGGGACAATTCAACAAACACGGCAATCTCTTTAACATGAATAAGACGGAACAAGAGCCAAAGTGTACACATAAAACTAAAATCATACAACTATATGAACAATGCGGAGCCCATAAAAAAACTATAGGTAAACTCAGGTAGTTCGGAAGGGTAAGCAGTTCCTGCCCTTTTAAAGACTCCCACCGCATTGTCCACTTGTCTATCCGGTATTAGTCATTTCAGTGAACGGGAAAGGATAATGGGATTACATCCTCCAGGCAGAAAAAGTGAACAGCCTGTTTTCGGTTTACTCCGCTACTTCACAGGACAATATCAGTCTTAATCTGTTAAACAGATATTCCATTTTGGTCGAAAAAATGTGCTGTCAAAAATTCAGTAGTGATTACTTCGACAGAGGAGCAACATATCTCTGTCTGAACAGTTTCTGTGTCAACAATCCAGCTCTGTCTAGCAAACCGCTCTACTGGAAACACGCTCTGGAAAAATGTATGAGCTAGGAAATGTATATATGCCATACGCCGGTACAGTTGGAATGTTACCACTAATAAACGGAAAAATTGACTTTTGGAAAGTTGTTCATCAAAGCCGTCGCGTTTGTCATATAGTTTTGTATGAACCCTCCTCTATTGTTTAATTCGAGATGAAGATCAAGGTGTGAGGCAGACTTGGGAGTTCCTGTTGTGTCTTTAATTTCTAAGCTCATTTGGGTAGATGGTGTGAAGATAATCACCTTATCACGTGCGATGCGAGCTAAACTCAATCTGTTTTTGTATGGTACAAAGTCAGACGAGTACTCATGCCGTATAAGTGATAAACTTCAGTGATCTGTACAGGTAAGTATAATCACCTACCTAGACTCAACCACCCAGGACATATTTGTTATAAGAAGGTGGTGTTGTGTGCTGTAGTGGTCAGTTCATATCTCAATGTATTGTTCTTATTTTGATTGGTTTTTTGTTATAAGTAGGTGGTGTTGTTTGCTGTAGTGGTCAGTTCATGTCAAGATGTTTTTTTTATTGTTTGTTATAAGAACGTGGTGGTGTGTGTTGAAGTGGTCAGTTCATGTCCACGCAGATGTTCTTTTAATTGTGTTTTTGTTAGAAGAACTTGATGTTGTCTGCTGTAGCGGTCAGTTCATGTCCAGAAGTTGTTTTTTTATTGTTTGCTGTTATAAGAACGTGGTGTTGTGTGTTGTATAGTGGTCAGTTCATGTCCAGAAGTTATTTTTATTGTTTGCTGTTATAAGAACCTGCTGTTGTGTGCTGTAGTGGTCAGTTCATGTCCCTATGTTGTTGCTATTTACATGTTTGTTATAAGAACGTGGTGTTGTGGGTTTTAGTGGTCAGTTCATGTCCAGATGTTGTTTTGATTGTTTTTTTTTGTTATAAGAACTTGGCGTTGGCGTTGTTTTCTGTAGTGGTCAATTCATGTCCAGATGTTATTGTTGCTGTTGTTTTATTTGGTTATGGAGTTGTGTGTTGTAGTGGTTAGGTTATGTCTTAATGTTGTTGTTGTTTTAATTTTTTGTTTTGTTTTAAGAACCTAATGTTTGTGTTGTTTAGTGGACAATATTTCTAATGTGATTTGGTCATATCCTAAAAACGCATGAAAAATAGCTGATGTTTATGGACGGAGAGTGAAAACCTAAATGTCGATGCCACTGCTAGTGGAACCCGAAATCCCAGAAAATATTTACCAGTCCATTTGTAGATGATGTATTGTTTTACATAAGTCAGCAGTATTTTATTATGTTTTAAATGCAATTTGTATTGCAGATGATAGAAATCGTTTCATTGGATTTAGCTTCTTATATTTCAATAAGTTTTGAAAATGAGTTCTTTTTTAAACTTGGAACTCGGCGCCGATTAGAGGTTACCCCATGAAATAAATATGTACACTGCATAAAGAAATTTACAATATTGGTAGAACGTTGGTAATCATGTATTAAGATTTCATGTGGGCAGTCATTATCAGTTTGGAAAATATAACCCCCACCAAGTGCAAGTTAATATAGTTCTCCATTTCAAATAATTGGTTATATAATTACAACTTAGTACGAAGTTGTTACTCCAGTACTTAAAAGGTAAAAAAAATATATATATATCTATATACTTGCGACAAGATCTAGGATAACCTCTGAGAAACACCGCCTGATTTGTTTGTAGGAAACTGTTAGTAACCATTGTCTCTTTTGTCATTTGGAAACATAAATAATGATTTTCTGCCACCAGGGGATATAATATAAAACTTAAAGTACTGTAACCGTAGAAAGTGATAGAGATTTTAATCAGTGAAATCGTGCAAATTTTACGCATCATTACGTGAAGTTGGAGACAGTGCAGTAAACTAAAACATATAAATGCCGTGAAATTAGTTTACTATCTCTAACAATCAAACAGTAAGTGAAAATGGTTTTATGATTTCAACGAATTAAAACCAATTTTGTCCATATCAGTAATCTATCCACAGTCTCTGTGGGAACATGGCGAATGTTGCATATGGCGGGAGTTCCCGAGGAGTCGACAATATTCTTTGATGCTTCCGAACTGTCATATTGAATATCGGTTACAGACGAAAATAACAAGATTTAAAAAGCTTTTTATCAAATAACGTGTGACAAAGAGAGCGTTCATCTCACAAATTAGACGATAATTGTAGCTATTTTAAACATTTTCTATTTTTCATTGCACTTTTTTGTATATCGTAATGGCATTAGCAGTTATCTGAAAGTATATCGCATTCGCCTTTAAAACAATCGAAAGACTATGTTATTTGATTATTTCTGTCAAGAGAAAATCTGGTAGGCCTTACAACATATTAATCATTTTGATAAAAACACGTTGGAGACTTTCTGTAGTATTTTTTTTAACTTACTGTGTCAATAACCGATCTACCTGATATTTTTGTTGTTCTTCAAAGCTAAATTGTATTATGTGTATATGCATGTTACAGGAAAAGACGAAGGTCATGCTTGAAGGCTAAGCGATAATTTGATATGAAATAGTCATACTTGTCCAAGCACCTGATTATTAGAACAATTTCTGCCACAATCCACATAACACACAACGAATTAGAAGAACAGTCCATTGCACGGGTGGTTTGATGGGAAGGGTCAGTTAAAAACATTTCTTGTTAAATACAAGTCTGATATGAGGGGTTTTGTCTTCAATGCGGGGAGGGCATTCAATGAAGTTTGATATGAGGAATATAGTCTACAATGAGGAGAGGGGGTCATTTAAGGCTGTGATAAGAATAGTTTTCAATAAAGGGAGGGGTTTCAATTAAAGCTGATATGAGGAGAACAGTCTTCAATTTATGCTAGGAGGGGTTTCAGTTAAGGCTGAAATGAGAAGACTAGTCTTCAATCAGGGCGGGAGTTCAATGAAAGCTGATATTAGGAGTATATTCTTAAATGAGGGATTCAATAAAAACTGATATTAGGAGTATAGTCTTTAGTGAGGGGTTCAATTAAGGCTGATATGCGGAAAATAGTCTTCGGTGAGGGGAGGAAATTCAACTAAGGCTGACACGAGGAGTTAAGTCTTCAGTGAGAGGAGAGGGTTCAATAAACGAAATTTATAGAAAAGTTCTTTTGGAAGGAAGAAGTGTTTGTTTAGGTGACGGTGTAAAAGGTAGCAGTATATATTTTGTCTGGTTTTGATTGGTTGGTGGTTGGTGTTTTTGTGGTCATTATTTTATGGCACACCAAGATATCCTTTGAAATAACTAGAATAACAGAAAAGTTTCATTCCTTTTCTTGCACATGGTAGTGGTCCTTCTCGTTTGATTTGACTGTCTATTTCTAGGTATCTCCGTCCTTGAGGCACTAGTCCTCTAAAAGGGGCGTCCCGGATTGTGGGGGGTGTATAAATTCACAATCCGTCAGGAGAGAGACGTTAAAGACACCCCGTGCTTGGGAAATGCCACGTCCTAAGCACTCTAAAGACCCCTTGTAACAGCTCTGTTTGAGTGGTCCGTAGGCGACCAGTTACTAAGCTAAATTTTCCGCCCCTATCCAACCCGCAATTTTTCCAGTGGGAGTCTAAAAGTCCCTCCCTTACCGGTCCCTTTCTCACAGTCTACATATTGATTTATTGTTAAACTTGTTTTCGTCCTGAATATGCATGAAATATTTGACGTTAAACAACAATCAATCAATCAACCGAACACGACCGTCCACAGGACGCAAGAGGAACCGACTCTCGTCGGACCAATGAACACGTCTCCAGTTTCATATGTTCCACTGGAGATGGTCACGAAACCAATTCAAGCGAACTATCCGATTGCGTGCTGTCAGCTCCGGTCGTTTTTTTGGTCTCCAAGCACGTAAATGCAGAGCATTGAGTCACCTGATTACAGTCCGAACAGACACATGGCCCCCGAAAGGCAAACCGGCATGTATACGTCCAGCCGTGGTAAAATTACATGTATCCCTCCTGGCACGACGGGCTATGAGCATATCCTCTCTTGGGGTAGCTTTGCTGGGCCTTCCCGATCGCGGACGATCCTCCACCGTGTCTGTCGCTTGAAAACGATCCATAAGACGGTCAATCACAGAATCGTGCACACCAACACGCTGTGCCACCCTTCTGTTGCTTAAACACGTCTGTGACATGCAAACTGCTTGCCATCTTTCCGCTGTACTTAATTTTTGCCTAACCATTACTTCTCCGGCAACTATGAACAATCTTATCTTCTACAACTTAAAATTGACAAACATGCCTTGTGTAATTACGTATCACACTAACTGAAAACCGGTTTTTACAAAACACAAAATAATCCATTGATGACGTATCGCATGTAAAATTGAAGTTCATGTTGACAATTATGTGGTCGCAAAACCTTATGTTATAAATATAAATTTTGAAAAAGATATTTACAAAATAATTAAGGTGGCGCTTAACTTTTATGATAAATGCTTAATTGGAAACATTCATCCAATTTTGGCAAATAGATTGTAACCAAGTAGAGACGTTAATAGAATACCAATAAAACTTAAACTGTCAACAGGAACCTATGCAATATAGCAAAATACAAGGGATATATCAATGTATAATATGCGAATCTGAATCTTAAATTATAGATCATTAAGGTCTACCCGAGAACCTTCTCGGTAGACCCTATATTTTTCGTCAGATATTTATTTTTTCCACCAACATTATAACTCCTCTGCCCAAAACTGTACGTGACATGTCGTAATGAGCTTTAAAACCAATAACCGGGCAGACATAAACTTTTCGCATTCGAAGGCCTCGTCTGAAATTTTTTTCCGTTACGGAGTTCTCTTCCCTTTGACGAAAACCCTTATTATCTCGTAATCTCAGAAACTGTAATATATAGCTTATAAAGTGTAAAGTAGACAAAGTTTAGTGTAGTGAGAAACAACTTTGTCACATTTGGACCGAAAGGATACGGGTACTTTTTTTGAGTTATCTCCCCTAAAAGATTAACACTTATTGTAATTTCTTTCTCGGAAACCGTAAGTCGTAAAGACTTAAACTTTCATCATCAATCATTGGTCTATGTGAGATTAAAAAAATGATAAAGTCAAAGATCAAGGTCAAGGTCATTTTGACCAAAAAATTTATGATCGCTTATACTCAGAAACCCTAAAAGAGTTTGCTGGCGATATGTACTGGAAAAATATTTATCTTTTAAAGATCTCCTTTGGTTCATTGGGTCGAAATATTGGAACCATTATGGACCTAGGGTCCGAAAACCATTTCTGCTGTTCAAAATCAATGTTTTTTTCAAATATCTCTAAAACAGCAAGAAAAAGTCAAAGTTCAAAGTCCTTAACAATATTTTGAAAATTCTAAGCAACCATATATTTTTGATAATATATCAAAAACTGTAAAAGAGAGCTGATAACAGGTAACGGTGAAATGTAAGGTTTTACAAAATACAACTTATTCTATGTTGTACGAAAAGATCCAAACACTGCTTTTTTATTTGTCATGTTATAAATCACGATAACGCACAAAATACCTCGGGTTGACCTACACGTGTTCTCTGAACAAATGACCTATATCAATATACTGCTTTGATAAGCTTAAGCATTATCCGTGATCCCATCTTTGCGAAAATGATATTAATATTGCATGTTGATTTTGATATCCAATTAGTCAACTATATGATCAGGATGTTTCAATTTATTATAGACTATACTTGTCTGTCACTGGTTAGGAGTAATCTTGAGAATCTAAAAAAATAAGAATTTCAAAATCAAAGCTAATTTATGACCATAATTTACATACTTCAATAACAATATGCTGTTCTTTTTGCATGTATTTTTGTTTAGTATATTTAATAAAATTCTGGTACTCTTTAGAAAGATTGACTGACGTTCTGCTCGATTTCATTAGTTCGTCGATTACTGCTTTTGCTTTATTTCTTTTTTTAACTTTGACCACTTTTGGGGGAGGGTATGCTACACACTTAACTAGTTTAACCCCAACACATGTTCCATATGCCTGTCCCAAGTCAGAAATTGTTGTCATAGATTTTTGTTTGTGTTGAATGTTTTGTTACATTTTGAGGGAAGAGCAGTATTATGTTTGTATACACAATTTTTCTATTTGAAAAAAAATGAATGGTTAAACTATAGACCAAGAAATTCGAAGATACCAAAAGGGACTCTCAGAAAGTCGGAAGATAGACAAGACCATGGCCAACAAAATGAAACGAAAGACAAACATAGAACACACACCACTACAATGAAAACTAAAGCTGGAGTAACACGAACCCTACAAAACCAGGGTGAGTTCAGGTGCTCCGGAAGACTAAGCAACTCATGCTCCACTAATGGCAGCCGACGTGTTACTCAGTAGTCAAAGCCGGTGTATAGTCACAATCGATGTAAATCACAACCGGTTTAGGAACGGATTTGTATTCATGACAGTGGGAAGATATCCGTTGTCATCTGTGAAATGGATATTTCGTACCGGTCAACCAAATCATGAAGGCGACCGTAAAACTTCCGGAGTGATGACTCTAATCTTTCCCTGAGAAACCCTTGGCTCAGTAGCTTTCTAGTCAGCTGCAACCCTCTATCAATAAAATCCTGTTACTCCAGCTTTAGTTTTCAGTGTAGTGTTGTGTGTTTTATGTTGGTCTTTCGTTTCTTTTTTGTTGACCATGGTCTTGTCTGTCTTCCAATTTAACGATTTTTGCTGCCCCTTTTGGTATCGTCGAATTCCTTTTACAAACTTAGATATTCACCTTCTGATTTGACATTGTGAAATCCACGACGGATGAATCGGGCGCGACAGAGGACGCATAACATTCCGGTGCATCCCACTCTTGTTTTGTTAAGGAGTTCATGGAGTCATAAACTTTGTTCTTTTTTCGTTTTATCTTGTAGATGTTTCGAAATCGTCTTATCTCTTTGAACTTTGCAATATTGATGTCTCGCATGGGTATTCTACACTGGACTTCAATACATAAACACTGCACAGTACCCAATAAAAATAAACAGTATATATTCCTATTCTTTATTCCTATTACCTCGTGCGCAAAGTCTTCAAATCTGTTTCTCTTGCAGTAATGATAACAGGAATAGAAAGAAATTTGTCCTCCAAGTGTAACATCAATATAATTGCTTAATTCTGATTTTTCATAGCAGGCTTTAAATAATGAAAAAGAAAAAGGTTTAAAAGTTTATAAGTTAAAACCATAATTAAATGGTTTTATTTTTGAAGTCAATATAAATAAACTTTTTAAATGTTTCAGTAATAGCCAACCTAGGAGAGGTAGCTATAAATACCTCTTGAAACTGATTGTTTTGATTAATTTGTTTAACATATTCACTGTTTGGTGGGCCTGGTTGGCCGAGTGGTCTATGTAGTTGATTAAAACTTACCTGTACAGATCACTGTTGCCTATCACATATACGGCTTGAGTTCGAGCCTAGCTATTCTTTGTACCACACATAAACGGATTGCGTTTAACTCACATCGCACGTGATAAGGTTTGTAAAGTACCCGCCCAAGATCGATGGTTTCCTACGGGTACTCCGGCCTCCTTACATGTGAAACTGACCACCGCGATATGACTGAAATATTGTTTAAAGTGGCTTTTAACCCCATTCAAACAAACACATATTTACTGTTTCCTTCTGACATTACACCCGTGTCTTTTAGTTCTACATGTACAATAATGCCTAATTTATGTCCTGTTTGAAAGCTTTGATAATTCGTAAGGATCATTTTCCTGCTGTTTCTAGATATCTTTTTGTGTATTATGTTAATCTGTCGATTATGCTATTGGTATTCATTTTGAATTATATGTGTTTCCAGTTGACATTTTACAGATGAATTTAAAGAAGAATTTTATAACTTCCATCTAAACAAACTTTCATTATCAGCATGATAAGGGGTATCGTTTTATATAAATACACTTGTCATAATTTCTGGTATTTAAGACTAAGATGGTAAAGTTGAGAGGGGTGCCACTTGTAGTTGTTAATTGAAGTGCTAGTTTTAAGAATCATGCAAAAGTCTATAAAAATCCTACAAATAATACAATTGCTATTAAGTTTAGAATGTCATGTGCAAATCTGGTATACATTTTGCTCTTATGGCCAATTCATGGAAGATAAAATTTACCAAGAATGCACGTCAAATTTCAAAAAAGGAAGATAATTAAATTTTGTAGTACAAACTTTTACAGGTTTTAGGACATATAACCTGTGAATGGACAGTTTGGCAAAATGACTGATTTTTCCAGGAGTTTGTACATTAAAAATATTAAAATACTAAAATTAAATATTTGTAGCCCTTTTTCGACAATGCCATTTTATCTTGAATTGCCGCGATTCTAAGGTGGACTCTTACCTTAAAAAAAAAACCAGCGAGAACAGTCCCACTTTAAATTGCTATCTATTTCAATGTCTCCTAGTTTGATATTTATCAGAACTTCTTTTGACACCTGATTGAATTTCCGATAATTTAACGTTTATACTTACATCCCATTTCAACCCAGCCTGAAAGTGCTTCTACTGTTCCGGTCCATATTGGAAATGTGACATTATGTTCAATTGTCTTGTCGTTGAATGTGTAAAGTGACCCGTTCAACGACTTGCAATGTGCTGATGCATTTTTCCATGGTAAGGTGTCGTTGAAGTAGAGCAGAGTTATACTGCTTTGTCCTATAGGTGATGAAATTTATTTTTACACGATAAACTACTGATTTTAATGATGTATTACTATTCCATTTAAAACTAATAATTGTGGGGAACCTAACATGAAAGGTATGGATTGTCTGTTAAAGTGTTATTTCTTTTGAAGATGTATTATCGGACATTTGATTTTTTTCAGATTTTCAACGTTCTTTGGGAGATATTTTTAGTTAAAATGCAAGATGGGCAAGGTGGATACGATCGAAGGCTTGTACATTAACATTACAAAATCTTTTCATTGTCAACACCATGGATTTAAACATCACATACTTATAAATGCAAATGTTTTGTTATGCTTAATGTAATTCTGATAAAACGGATATCTTTCTGTTTTTTAAGGTATGTTACAAAGAAAGCACTAAAACACAATTTTCAATGGAGATCATGGTACGTATTATTACTGCTTACTTAAGTTTATTTTGTTATATCTCGGATCAATGTAATCCTGTTATATGTACATTTAAACAAGCAAATTGAATTAAAATTGGCAAATCATCATGTAATAAAAACTTTCATAAAGTTGTGAGATATTGATATGAATTTGTAATAAAATCTCAATACTACAATATATGTGAACGGCTGCTGCGCGCAGAACAGGTGACGCATATACTTCCGAGCATCTGATCCCACTCCTGTTTTGTAAAGGAGTTCGTGGATTCCAAGCTTTTGTTCCCTTTTTTCGCTTTATCTTTTAGTTTTATTTAAATTTGTCTTGTGTCTTTGAATTATGCACTTTAGATCTCAAACATAGGTATTCTTCACTGGACTTTAAAGATTCTACTAAAATGAAGAAAGAATAAACCAAGTTTTGAATCTGATGGTAGTCTTAATATTTGTTGAAGATATCAGTTTTTTCATATATACACGTGACTTAATATTTATAGAATCTGAAAAGAAGAAAAAAAAAAACGTTTGGACAAAGCAGTTTTTTTGCCAAAAAATCTCGTTTTTTATTTCTTCTATTGTTGTAAATAAAGTAAAATACTGCGATCTTAATTAAGCAACTTTATCAGTAAAATGTTCATGTGTTGCCAAAAACATTTTTGGAATTTTCACTCCAAACATTTAACTCCAAATTCGAGGTGATGAAAAAAGCAAATTTAGGACTAATCACAACGTTTTAATGTAATTCTGCACACTGTCTAATTAAATACACAAAAGACACAAAAATAAGCGCTCTGTATGTTTTTGAGACCTAAAACTAGCTAAAAAGCACATTTTTGATTTAATCCGATTCTGAAAAATTAAAAATGTAATGCCCTTAATTTCGAGGCTTTGACTTTTAGTACAAATATATATTGCTAATTTATATTTGATAAATGTAATATTCAAAACATCGCATGTTGTAATTGCTTGTTGAACGTTTTAATTGAAGACAAATTGTAGGTCTTTTTGCACCTACAGACGTCCTTTGTTTACTGTGTGTTTCATGATTCGAAAAAGGTTACTTAATCTGATATGTCAAATATCAGGGTACATGTATGAAATTTACTAAACTACTGAGCAGTTTATGAGGACATTATTAACACTTAAAATACTTTGAGCTACTGTCTCCTACATTCACACTTACCTTTATCAACTTGTGTCTTTACTATTACGAATATTACCAAAATCCAACTATTCATTTTAAAACCTATTTGTGTAAGAGAAGAAGGAAGAAATTTTGAATAAGTGTTGGTATAATTGATCTGTCAAGCAAATGATATAAAATCTGTTTTCTAGAGGTATGCAAATAAGGAACAAAATCTTTCAGCAGAGATTTGTTTTATACGTTGCCTCATAAAGGAAATTTATAGCCTACCGAATACAAACGCCAGTCATCATGCAGTATCAAGGACTTTAACATGTTTAAATTTGGGTGTTTAAACTGATAAACAAAATTATAAATAACGAGTTTTTTAAGTGGGGAAACTAGTTCTAAAGCCTGTATGATTTTGGGTTGTCTAGCCAATATTTAATTACTTCATACATTCTGGTGTTCATAATAATAAAAGACAATGTAAAATTCGAGATAACAACGTCGTCCGCCTTAGTAATCAAACGAACATGGACAGGTGTAAAAGAAGGATGCTGCATTTCTAAGACTCTTTCACCATACAAAATGTTTCAAACTAATCTTAAAAGTTTTTTGAGCTTGAAAAATTCAATATAAATTTATATTTTAGATATAGGACATGTACAGTGTAGACGGTTACAATTTCTTCGTACTATTTCATTTTTTAATAAAAAAATTCCTTATTATTAAATTTCAGTATTTATTCGTATGTCAAATATTATTATCAATGATGATAAAGACAAATACAAACTGTATATTATTCAAAACCGTTCAGGAGACAAAGAACTGACCACTCTTTCTTCTTGCATTACTTGACAGCGTTGAACTTTGCCTCATCGATAAAGTTTTTAGACAGATTGTTGGCATATCACTTGTGAACATAGTACTTATGTAATGAATTTAGATTTCTTTCCTAATTATAAAAAGAAACTATAAAAATGCTATTTATTAAAATGTAAAAAAACCAAAATCCGTTGATATCCTTAATATTAACCCCTAATTCTTTAAAACACTGCCAACACTTTTTCTTAGAAATTGATCTTGAAAAAAATTAAACAAGACTGAAATCTTTTCTTACTTTATCTTCTTACTTTACCATCCAACATTAAAATTTCTTCACTTCGACTGCAGCAAATTGTCGGTTTTAAATGAATCAAATCTTAGAGTAAAAGGCAACTTATAATTTCGTTAATTTTTAAAATGTTTACAAACTTTTTAAATAATAAGGTATAGAGGTACTAAGGTTTGCTTTTGTCTGTAGACATTGGATGTCACATCCTACATTTTATAGAAAAATTTTCCATACAGGCGGATGAAAAACAAAACTTTACGACAACAGAAATGACTTTGATTAAGCCATTGTAAACTTTCTATTCAGATCTGGCAACATTCCAAGATAGTGGCAAGATACCAAAGGGGCACACAGAAATCGTTATTTTGGAAGACAGACAAGACCGTGGCCAAGAAAATGAAACGGAAGACAAATATAGATCACACAACAGTTCACTGAAAACTAAAACTGGAGTAACAAGAACCCTACAAAATCCAGGGTGAGTTCTGTTGCTCCGGAAGGGTAAGTGACTCCTGCTCTACTAGTGGCACTCAGTAGATAAAGCCATTACTCAGTAGACATTAGAAGACCGTGAGGACTCATTACGTTTCGACACCTTGTCCTTAGCAAGGTGTGACGTTCTAAATGTAGGTTGCGCTTCGTTAAAAAGGGGGTATTCGAATGGTATTCAATCATTTTTATAAGCAGATATTGTAAGACACATGAAGACAGCTTCTGTTTCAATAAAGAGCTTTGTTTTTGCTTTAAAACAAGAAACTTTAAACATTGTCGCCGTTTCTTATTTTTGACAACTTCATCTTAAAACTGCTTAAAACTGCTTAAAACTATGTAAATGTACGGTAAATGGTCACCTGTTTGTAACCAGGCATGACTTTTTGAACTATGGTTTATTTGTAGTACCCAGAGTGTATGAAAACCACTGCTTGGTCTACCAGTCTTTTTTATACATATTATGTGTATAAAAGGGTCATGTAACTTAATGTTTCGTACGCATATTTTCACAGCCTACTTAATTTCTAAACCATTCATTAGGTTTTAGTTTTTCCATCCAAATTGAGTTTCTATGTTTCTCGACGAATGTCAGTTGCCAAATCGTTTTTCCAATCAGAAAATTTGGTCTAAATAGATTCTTTTTTACAGCCCTTTGCTCTTCTTTTCGTATTCACCATCAGAAATTAAGTGGAATGCATCAAACCTCACCAAGAGGACCATAATTCAAAATAGAAATGTGTTTCCAATATTTATTTTGTCTGTTGTGAATATTTTAGTTAAATATGAGTTCAACTTTGAGAAAAGGCGTCGCTTGCGAAAAGGAGACACAACTAGCATACTTCAAGATGCTAAACATAATCGACCAGTCGTCCGATTGCATTATTCCTTTTCCGTGCAACTCAATCCCACCACTATATTTATTGAATTTTATTTAAATCTCCCGAACTCTCAAATATTTCCATTATTTTTAAATTTTTTTGTGTATCAGATATGAAAATGAACATTATTATAAAAGTAGATACACACAACAACACACAGAAGAAGGAAACAGACAACTTAATAACACCAATTCTTACAAACTATTACAGTCTGAACCGACCGATTCTATAACAACCGAAATCAGGAACGCCTTAGCTGAAATGTATGAAAATGGCCATATTGACAAGGACACATTTACATATGTAGTACCAGAGAACAACTCGCCTAGAAGATTCGAAATGATTCCGAAACTTCACAAAGAGGGGATTCTTGGACTACTAATTGTTTCCCACAGAAAAAAAATTCAGTTTGTTGACCTTAAGCCCTTTTGTAAAAGCACTAACCTCCTACATCAAAGATACCACAGATTATTTATGTAAATGAAGAACCTTAACCCGTTACCTTCCAATACTATCTTAACGACACTGGATGTGTCATCTTTGTACACAAATATTCCACAAGAATATTTCGCTCTTGCAAAAAAGTGTGGAATAGACAAATTCCTCCAACAGAATGCCTAGTGAAACTATTTACCCTAGTTCTGAAAAATATCTTTGTCTTTAAAGGACAACACTTTTTAAGATCAATGGAGCGAGTGTCGATAATAAAATGGCACCGTCCTATGCAAACATTTTCATGGGTTAGCTGAGGACAAAATTTTGTCTAGTGCTCCTCCCATTTTCGGTTGATTGATGATATAAATAACAAATGGGACCAATTTCTTTAACCACTGCGGAAAGTTGCACTCCCCCATCAAGTTTACACACGAGTCCTCACCACAAAAGATTTCTTGACACAACTACATCCATCAAGGAGGGATACCTCACAATGCGCAAAAATCAAATGTCACTAATCACGGTACGAAGTATCTGTCGTCTGTTTTGGATCTCAACATTTATCTTTAAATGTAAAGTACTAGTCCATTTCCAACAACACAAAGAGTTATTATTAATTGAAGTATTACGGTAACCGTATTTGGTACCAGTAGAAAAACTTTATCCTGATTAATTTTTTTAAAAATCGAAAGTCCTCGAGAGCGGCCGGGGTAGAGAAATACCGCCGTGCCCCGTGTTGGGAAAATATCGCTCCTGGCACCTTAAAGATTGCAACAGCTCGTAATGAGTGGTCCCAAGGTGACCAGTTGCTTAGGCTTAATTTCCCGCTCCTAACCAAACAGTCTCAATTTGGCATTCTGTGGTATTAAGTTCCCGTTTTATGATTTATAGTTTTAGAAGTTGTTCTCGTTCTGAATATGCTTGAAAACTTGAAATATTTGCCATTGGACATTAAACAACCATCAGTCGATCAATCAATCAATCAAGAAGCAAAAGTTAGTTTGTTTGTTTGTTTGAATGGGGTGTAACGCCATTTTCAACAATATTTCGCGGCGGTCAGTTTTACTGATGGAGGAAGCCGGAGTACCCGGAGAGAACCACCGACCTTGGGCAGGTAACTGACA
>JAULBM010000007.1:402100-433790 GCA_032357055.1 Geukensia granosissima
CTACGCCCCCCTTGAATCCGCCCATGGAATTACTAGGCTAGTACACTGCACCCAAGGGAGGCAAGTTTAAATGGATAGGTTTGTTTTTAGGAGGTTGAGCTCTCACAAACATGTTTAACTCCGCCAAATACTTTATGTGACTGTCACAAGCCAGGAACTGTGAATGTCGTTGTTTTCATTTATTACTTTGTTTTTGAAGTTTTACATTGTATAACAATTACAAGGTGATAGTGTAAATAGTTTATTTAATAATAAAAATAATGAAACTAATTGGAACAAATTGATAACCTATATATATAATCTCAAATTATTTTCAAATTAGTTGCCTGCTTCAATATGAAGAAGGAACTCTTTTATATATTTATAACTTTAATGAACAGTTATTAAATGGTGTATTGTTTCTGTGTTTTAGCTGTAAAATGTACTGTTAATAATCACTCATAATTCTTTTTAGAATGACACTTGTATTTTATATATATTAGTATTGCACATAGAAGTGTTCCTTCTCGTTCGATTTGACTGTCTTTTTCCTTATTCATTTAACAATGGCTTCCCTATGTTTTGGTTCTAATGTTACTGATGAGATGTTACTCTTTGTAATACACATTTTGCTACCCAAATTCACCATATTTATTCAACATTGGTAAACCTGCATCTTAATGATTATCCTTGGTACAATGTTCATTGTAAAAACAAAAAAGACCAGATACAGTTGGACGACGATAAAAAAGGAAATAAGCTGACAAAAAATTAACACCTAAAATTGGTAGATTGGTAATTTTGGTGCTAGATGCGCCATATTGTAAATATTTTACAAGTGATAAGACTAAAAAAAATATTGAATCTGATTCTATATCCATCATAGGTTGTATAAAAATGTTTTAAAAACTAGTGTATATGTTGTAAGTAGACAGCATAGACGAATTTAGAAGTGGTTGTTTGTCCTCAGCGATTTAGACAGGTTTATGTAACCACAGACCCTAAAACAATTTTAGAAAATAATTAATGTTTATGTTGTATAGAAAATTTTTCAGATTTGGGTTCTAGTCATGTGTTGACGATTAAGTTCATGTTTTGGTTCTAGTGATGTGTTAACGATAAATTCAGATTTGGGTTCTAGTGATGTGTTGACGATTAAGTTCATGTTTGGGTTTTAGTGATGTGTTAACGATTAAGTTCAGATTTGGGTTCTAGTGATGTGTTGACGATTAAGTTCAGATTTGGGTTCTAGTGTTGTGTTGACGATTAAGTTCAGATTTGGGTTCTAGTGATGAGTATTATGTTCAGATTTGGGTTCTAGTGATGTGTTGACGATTAAGTTCATATTTGGGTTCGACGATTAAGTTCATATTTGGGTTCTAGTGAGGGACAAATCTTATTATCGCTATCTAATAAAAAGTACTCTAAAATGACATTGTAGATTCTTGATTGACGTGTATATTGTAATGTAACTCCAGCTCTAGTTTTCATTGAATCGTCTGTACTATGTTTGTTTTTCGTTTCATTTTTGGCCATTGTCTGACTTAACGATTTCTGACTGACCCTTTGGTATATTTGATTTTTAAAAAAGATTTTCGCGTATTCAGAAACATATTGTGACTTTGTGGAATAATCTTTTATTTTTAACCTATTCAGAAACATATTATGACTTTGTGGAATAATCTTTTATTTTTAACCTTTAATATTATATTTATTGATGAGTCGAGTACAGCTCTTTTCCAATATTGAAATGCCAATTATTTTATTGTATATTATAAGTCCGAGCATTTGTTCTTTTTTCCCTTTTATCTTTTAGTTTGTTTTGAGTTTGTCATGACTATTTGGACGATACACTTTTGATCTTTCGCATGGATATTCTACGCTGGACTAAACATATTTTTAAAAATTGAATACTGTTTAAATGGTATGTGACACTACAATGCTGTCCTGTTCTTTCCTTTTGAGTTGATTATTGTTACATTTGAATTTCATCACATTTTTATTTTAGACCTTTCATAGGTTAATTTGAATATTTGTCAATTCAATTTTGAAGAACTTTGAAGGGAAAGACTTGCCTAAGTAGGGTATGGTTTCTTCTGACAGACATTTTTGGCGAAAAAATCTTTTGTTGCTTTTCACTGGGTTAAGCCACATCTTTTCAGAATAAAACATTACCCTATATGGGGGAACTTCAGAATATTTTTTGTTACCTGCCTGTCCAGAATTTTTTTCTCATAAAGTTGGGGATCAGAATATTTTTTCTGTGAAAAACCATAACCCATCAGAGTTAAATGGTCGTTTGTTATATGTTTTGAAATGACTGTCTTATAGAAAATCATGCCATATCTTTTTCTATAAAATTCCTCTTTTATGTTTTTGGAATAAATAAAATTCAAAATAAAATTTTAAAAATCTTTATTTTTTGCTCTTCTGTTGATTATCATAATGCAAGAAGATACACAAATAATAACAAAAAAAACAACATAGTAATAAATAATTTTACACATTTACAACAAATCTGTTTACATCATTCAATAAAATTCAATTATTTCTGTGAAATATAGCATTTGTCATGTTGTTAAAATTACACATCTTATAATAGACATTGATTTGCGTAGTGACTAGAATATAATCAACATTTCCTTGTTACTTGTCTTTCTTTTATGAAAGACAAACAGAAAAAATATCACCTGAGGTAAAATACTGTTTCAAAATTGGCCGTATTAATTCAATAATTATATTTTCAATAATTAGTTTTTAATTTGATGTACACATAGTTTCGTCTTACCCATGACTGTATTCTCCAATTGAGAAAATCGAGGCTTTGATTTCGAGTTAATGCGGAGCTAGCAGTAAAATTCGGAAACAAGGTCATAAGTCACCCAGGCTAATGTACAGATGGATTTTCAAGAACTTTTAGCACTAAATAAAGCATAATGGATTTAAATATAGCACTGAATTATCTTTTACATTGTTCTTTTTAAAGTAAATTAACACAAGATAATGCCTTTAAATGTAGGTGACATACAACATACTTTTTTTAAGGGAAATCATTGCGAGTGTAATTAACTGCTTTCAAATGCTGAACAGTAAGCAACTTTTAATGAACATCAGCCATTGATCGTTCGTGAGCTTCTATTCGTTTTCTGTCCAGAACATTCAACATTCTTTCCATGTGTCTCAGTTCATTGTTGGGATTGGTAGAACTGGACAGTCCGGGAAATGGCATATGATGCCCCATCGGACTTCGTGGTCGAATTGGTGATGGTCGACTTATACCACCAACCGGTCCATTCACATCCGGTTCATCTCGCATTTGACTTCCGGAATTAGATACAGGTGACGTGCTTGATGTAAATGTTTTTGAAGATTGTAATGAATACGGCGAGTATCTTGGACTAGAGCGAGACGGAAATATCGGTCCTACTGTTGTATTGGATATCTGGTTTGGAGAAACGGCACTATTTCCACTAAGGTCAGAGTTCAGACTAGAATAACCTTGAGATAACATATGATTTTGCAATGTTAACTGGTTAAGTGTTGACAGCGCATGAGCATGCGAATGACTTGATGATAAATGTCCAATATCCGAATGTCTGGAGGTAGCAATAAATGGCAGTTGCAGTCCAGGCGGCAGTGCGGGATTTCCGGTTAACAACATGGGATTTATTGAATACGGCATTCCAGATGACGCCGATGAATACGGATAAAAAAACGGAAACATAGAATGTGATACTGACGGTTGTACTATCGTGACGTTAGGTGGACTAGAGAAATCTTTTGACAGAAAACTATGACTTGGTGCTTGATGCCGTGATACAATGGGACTTCCGGGTGATTGGCTACATGTAGGGGAATCTATTTTTGAGTCTTTATCCGAACTTTCACTGTTAATAGATTTAGTGGGCGAACGTTCATCTACTAAAGGAGAAAATGTCCGCTTATTTCCTCGGTGTTCCTGACCAACTTCATGAGGTCTATATAAACTTTTTGTTTCGCGTTTGTCATTGTTTTTATTTTCCCGTTCTATAACTTGATGTTGATTGACTGGCTCGCCCGTCTCTCTGTTGTCTTTTGTGGCAATGTTTTTGTTATTTTTTGTTTCAGAGGAATTAAGACACCCTTCTTCTTTGATACATAAATTGTCGCTTTCATTCATTTGTGGTGTTGTCTTTTCTGAAATAAAACAAGATATATAGAACTAATGAACAAAAAGAATACAAAACGATAATTATGAAATCTGTCAGGATTTAGGTGCAAAATTGTACATTTTGCCCAATGCTTGTGATGATAAAAATGTTTAGAAATTCTGACATCCTTGTTTAGTCCTGTTGTTTTCGATATGAATAAATGAATTAAGAACATTTTAATCACTAAATGTGATGTGTGTTTGTCCTGTATTTATAGTCCAAACACAGAGTATATATAATTTATCACGGTAAGTCTCCTGTAATCATAGGTGTTACGATAGTCTCAAAGGCACTCTATTACAAACGGGCTTTTGAGTAAACTATCTTGATATACCCAAATTACTTATCACGATATTTTGTATACATTAAACATTTAAATGACTATTTCGAAGCCGGGTGTTAACTAATGTCAAAAGCCTGCAACTGATATGATAGAGAAAGTCGATTTGTAATAAAGATTACATAAGTTTCGATCGTTCATCGTTAAATCTAGCACCTACGTTGTGAGTGAGTTCCGGAAAAACAGGGCTTTACCGTGTTTGGATTTTGATAACGTTACACGACTTGAAGATTTTATAAAATAAACCGCTAAGTTTGTATTGAAACTGTATATTGAATCACAATTATCACCGATTATAGGATTGTCAGAGTTTGGACTTGAAGCACTTTACTCAAGACCATAGTATTCAATAGTTAAGCCTGTTATCGGAAATAATACGGTAACGTAAAATCAATTTTCGATAACTTTGTATTAAAGAACCTTGAACATAATACTTGTTTATTAAAATTAGTCTTAAATGTTATGAGACAGATATATACAAACCAAATCATTATACATAATACCCTTTCTAAAGAGAACCCAATGCCGCAGCTGAAGTCTTAATGAGTATTTTAGAATTTTACACACACAAAAATCTTTCAAGTAGATGATAAAAAGAAGAAGACAAAAAACGGTTACTAAAGTTGATAAGTGCAAAAATCTTTATTTCATCTTTTTAAAAACATGTAAATGTTATAATCTAAATATCTATCAAACAAACAAACTGAAAGATACAGAGTCTTTGGCGAGTCATTCTGGCATCATTTGAGCGTTTTTAAGTATTATATATTACAGAGTTGTTAGAGCTTACGTCTAACACCGAATCCCAGACTATCTGGTACAAGACGTTTGTAGACTTTCTGGTTCGACGTAAATCCGAAGTGTGTGTTACCATGTTGTATACAATGATAAACATCGCACGATAATATCGCTCTGTCAGAAAGTGTGGAGACACTGACAGTCAAACTGCGATACTGTCAAAATAGGTATTCATTTAAGGAATCTATATCGCCACACAAGTCGTACACGTGATAATATGTCTTTGACGAGGCAATTTTCACAGCAAATTAATGATAAAATGGTTAAATGGTGATAGATATTTCACAATGAAATGGGTGGAAACGTTAAATAGAGGGGTGTTAATATCTAGTGATTTACTCAGTACTTTATCTGAATCATTTTATACTTTTTTAAACGGCAGACATTTATCAATTTGCCACCTTCTGTGGTATACAAATCAAGATTACAATTAATTACTCTTTTATGAAATATATAATTCAAATTTATAAAACACTCTTTAATTAACTACCTGGCTACATATATTTTCCATTTCTATTAAATTTTCATCATCATTTAATTAAAAATCTATTTATCTTCGTTTAAAATTGAATACTAAAAATTGAAAAGTTCATTTTTATATGATTTTAAGTTTTTCTGCTGTCAAAATCACAAGCAATGCTGAAAAAGATCTATAAACTTCTCCTGTGTCAACATTTTTCACTGAAGTACTTCGTCGACAGTTTAAGTGTTTATTTAAAGAATATGACTTGCTTGTTTAATATTAGAAGGCGCCGAACGATAATATATAACCCCGCCTTAATGTTTACACAAATTAAAAGAGAAAGTTAATCCTAGGTAAACACTTACCTTGTGAAGTCGGTAAACACGAAATGATGTCTTTTTCCTCTTTTTTCTCGTCGTCGTCGTCATCGACGCAGATATCAGCATCTTCGTTGTCGTCGTCATCGCTATGGGTGTCGTCTGTATGAACGTTTTCCGTGTGTGGTTGGTTGACTGAGTGAAGTAGCATTCTTCTGTAAAATAATTGATCTCCTATTACATGTGGATAAGTAGATCTCCTATTACATGTGGATAAGTAGATCTCCTATTACATGTGGATAAGTAGAGCAATCTTTCAGCGTAATAATTGTTATAATATCCAGTCTTTTATTAAGAATTGGTCCACATAGAAGACCATATGAAAAAGTTAAGTTTTGTAAATGATCAGAGACTAAAATCTTATGTAAAATACAGACTCCTGTCGCGTCTATGAAAATGATACCCTTAGCAACTTTGGAATGTCTCAAGAGTCTTCTTCAAAAGTAAAATAAACATATGAATAAGTTGTCACCCTGAATGGCGCTACGTACATATAGCTATAGAGACATCCTTCCACAATAAAGAGATAGACTTTTGTTAATCCTTTACCAAACAAACACAAAGTTTTCACTTTATTCAAAACGAATGACTAATGGTAGGTGACAGTACTATGTGCTAAGTATGCTGTTGGTATTTGTTTGGACCTCGGTAATGATACTACAACGAATTTCACTTTCATTCATGAAATAGTTAAGTAAAGTTTTATCTTTGTTCCGTATACATTAACGCCAACTTTAATCATACCACTATTGGAGACGTTTAAATTGTTTCAAGTCCAGAGAAAGTTCACATATAAAATATCTAAATTTGTGTTAATTCAAGGCATCGGATTCGAACACTTAAAATATTTCTTCTAAAAATAGAAAATACAATAGCCATCTTATAGAGCACTGCATTCGGCATTTACAAATAATAATTATTTTCATAATAATAATCTAAGTACTTTTCAAACTTGAAAAACATAAAATGACATGTGGTGTATTATCTGTTTGACTATTACCCCATATAATTTCGTTTTAGGATTCCATGTGATCCATGATACTGTAGGCTTTCAAAAATGTACATTTCAAAATAAAATCACTTAATACCTGTACAGAAACAAAACATAAATTGTATAGAAAATAAGAAAATAGAAAGATTCATACAACAAAGTATCACAGAAACTTAGTTTATTAGATGCATGCTATATGAGTACTTCTAAGTTGAAGATTTATTTATAAGAGACTGAAAAAGTGGCCTCTCATAGACAGTTATGGTGGATGGTTTATTGGAATCTATGTATAACTGATTCTCCATATTTATTTAACATTGGTAATTTTTTATTTTACAATTTTTAAAGTTTTAATTAATGCAAATAATTGCATCATGTAAGCATTCCATTTAGCACTGAACTGCCCTAGGAAGAACGATATTGAAACACTTTTTCTTTGCGAAACTATACGCAACCTTGGTATTGAAAACATACTTTAAACGTGCGTGTTACGCCCTACACATCAATTGTCTATAGAAACGACGGGTTTGCAAAGAAAACGAATATCATCGTGTTTTACTATGTCCGAAATATTAATGGAGTTATTGTAAGTTTTATGGAATTTTGTAATTTTGGGAAATATGGTCGATAAATTTATATTTCATTACCTAAAATAAATTCTATCATTCAATGATGTGAAACATAATTTTGAAACATTATATTTCTACTGTTTTAATTATTTTGTTTTCATTTATTGTTTACAACTGCACAGTATTCGATTTTTCTAAAGTAAAAAAAATAGGCATGAATGTCCACGAGACAGCCATCCATAAAATGAAAGTCGAAATGAAACCTCCACATGTCCCATTGTGGTATTTAAGCATCATATTAACCAATAAAATACCGACAAAATATTACAGAAAAACGAGGCTACACGTTCATATGTCTACT
Source organism: Geukensia granosissima (assembly GCA_032357055.1). NCBI lineage: Eukaryota > Metazoa > Mollusca > Bivalvia > Mytilida > Mytilidae > Geukensia > Geukensia granosissima. The sequence goes on from JAULBM010000007.1 coordinate 410,169, forward strand.
TTTAGTATGAATTTTGAATTTTGATACAAAATGTGTTTAATTATTGAACAAGTTCATTTTGAAACTTTTAATTAGTCACATGATGCCCTATTTTTAACTGTCAAGAAATTCGAGTCTCCATTATTCTTTGTAAAATCAATTTTTGACAATATTTTATAGCATCGAATTGCTGTATGGTGTTAGATAATTGTCCCGTCACAACAGTATGATACCAATAAATGAAATTCAATTTATCGAATTCATTATTTTATGCATCCTGACACAAGTTTATATTAAGCACCCAACAAAGAATGTATTCGAATACTCAATGAGATTAAAAATAAAGTATTCATCTCTTTTAAATTCTCGATAGTAAATTTATCTAAGAAATAAAATGCATGTTTACTGTAACCTTAAGATTTTGTTGTGCAGGATCGCGGGGTGGGGAGGCGCTCTTGGCAGCAGTTTTGTTAGTAGGAATGTTTCGCTGGTGTGTTCAATCCACATCTTTTTCATATACTTTCGTTTTTAGAAATTGTATACCTTTTCATATATCAAATGGAAGAAGGCAATCCAAACTTTTATTGAGATCGAAAATATGGCCAAATATCTTAAATGATTTTGAGTGCATGCGCTGTACCAAACTTTCTGTCCACAAAGTTGTTTTTCTATACTTGGGTTTGTATTTTAAGTTAACCCAGACCTGTGTAATTTTAAGGTCACACATTAGAATCTAAATTAATCTGGACATTAATCGAAACATGAGTATGATCCAGCTAGTTAATTTTATATCAATATGTATAAACATACCCCATTTCCGTAAAAAACGGAAGAAATTATTGTAACCCAGTGTTATACGGTTTATTTATGGAGAATGCCGTAAGTTGTGGTCACGTGGTATAATGTGGGATTTATGGAGAGTGCCATTAGATTTGTCAGTTCTCGGCACACGACATTATTAATTACATTATTACAATTACTCATGTGAAATTAATATAGTTAAAACAACACCACATGGCTCAACAGAATTGCGTGTATAACATGATTATCTGGGAACATACTGTAAAACCTGTTATTAAACTAGACCTCTGTTTTAAAGTCATCTGTCTTATACGGCCAGTCTATTCATAAAACCGTGATCACCACATAGCTTAACAGTATTGTGTGTATAACATGTTTCTCAGGGAACATTCTGTAAAACCTGTCATAAAACTAGACCTCTATTGTAAAGTCATCTCTCTTGAACGGCCAGTTTTTAACAATCATGACTAGCTATTCATAAGGCGATATCTTAATAATAATTGATCTGCAATTTATTTTGACAATGTTGACATGTATTTTGGGTTATAAGTGTCAGTTTCTGATTTTAGGACAGATATTTTTTATAGATTTATAGTTTTAAATTTAAATATATATATGTCACATACTGGTATACAAACAAATAAAATCAAACATGGTTGTTTACTAGAGGTTTTAAAAATTTAACACAGTATTTATAATAACTTACTTTTTCTCTCGTTTTCCACCACCAGTGTCTCTGAAGCCTTTGGCAAATGGATTGTGGTTAATTTTCAACTGTGTAATCTAAAACAAACGAAAATTAATAAAAATTAAACATAAAGTTATGTTCTACCTCTTTCCTGATGGAGACTTACTCATAATATACAGTAAAATTTCGTAAAAATTTGAATTTAATAACTTTCATAAAGTGGATTTTCAACATTTGAAATAAAACGTTCATTTGTATTTTCTATACATAGAGATAGTTACCTTTTCATTTTGGTAAGCTGTGACAGCGATGAATTCTGTTTCTTTAAAGACATAGGTACGGAAAGCAGAATAAGGAAGTTTCAAAATATCATTGGCTCTCACCAAATGAAAACGAGGCTGGTACTTGTGCATAGAGTTAAGGATGGTCTATATAAAGAAAAATATTACAATTAATAATACAAAAGAAAAATTTGTATTTTTGTACTTTTCTTTTTTCACGGTCACACTAATTCAAAATACTATAGATAGTGTAAATATTTTCAGTATATTCATTTTCTTTAGTTTTAAGCTTCTCATAACTACACAAGTTAGAAGCAAAGCTAGCAACAATAAGTTGCGCTTTCTCTAAAAATCTTTAGTTGTACAAATGAGAAATAGGTATGAAATACAACATAATATTAAAATGTACCTGATAGAAGTTGTTACTTTTACAATAATGTCTTCCTCTGACAAGTTTAGTGTCAATTTTCTAACTTAACTTTACATAAAATTAACTAAATTACTACTCCTGGACATATGTTAACAATTAACTTTATCTTTGTTACAGTAATTTTTTAAATATTTGCAAAAAGTAAAATTTCAAAATAGCTGAAAATTATTTTGTCGATTTCTGTTATGTTTTTCATTTCATATTTTTTTATCATTTACAGATATAAACTAAATATTAAAATAAATAGAATAAGGGAAAGACAATTATGTTTTTAAGTTTTGAAAATTTAAATTAATCATTTTTCATTTTTTAATGTGTTTGAACAGTAATGCTTCAAACTAAATATAAACTGAGGGTGAGGCCTATATTACAGCGTTTTCAAATTTAATCTTAATTGTTATTTGTAAAAAATAGCTTTGTTTATTAATTCATTTGTACTATTATTTCGTCATTTGAAAAATTTAAAATTATCCGCACGAGTTGGTAAATATCAATGGAAAGCCAACTGATTGGAAATGACAGTAGCCCGAGAGAAGTTTGGTCATTTAAACAAAAGCCAGAAAATCCATGACAAAATTTAGCTTTAGATCGGATCAAGATAGAGAAAATTAGCGACAATTTCTATTAAAGCTGGCGCCATTTTTGTGACGCAGAACAATATCTAACGTTCTAGGTCTACGTTTTTCGTTTTTTTCTGGATACATTGTGTGAAAAAGTTTTAATATTGTAATTGCATAACAAATATATACTTGATAATGTCCAATTTATCGTCCTGTGATCGCGTGAATTTTGAATTAGGATTATTAAACACATTTTCAACTTAATTATTCATATCGAAAATGTCAAATTTCTTTGAATGAATGCTAATTTTGAAACATAATCCGATAAGATGAATTTAAAAAAGTGATGAAAATTTGTAAGTCATTGTAAAAGTGAATATATGATTAGACAAGTTAATACTAAGAGGATGGGTGGTATTAACTCAACCCTTAGAACACAGAATTGTTGTACAGTACAATATTAACTCAACCACTAGAACATATAGAATTGTACAAGAGGAAGATAATTTATTGCCATAAAGAGGGGGCATAGTAACATATACATATAGAATTCGTTCTCTGCAGGGACACCTCGAATGAAGAGACTAATCAGCCAACAAAAAGGGGGGTTCAAAAATGGTGGGGAGTTCAACAAAAAGTTAGTATCAATTTGCTTCCATGTAGGTTACTAAACTTAGTCAATGTTAATTAAACAGATAAAAAGACTTCATACACAAAGACAGTTTTAACAAACAGGTCCCCCCTAAATACTTACTTCTCTACTTGTTCTCAATTAAAACTTTGGGTGTATATCAATTTCAGACGGCAAAGAAGTAATGTGTACTATTCCATTAAAACATTTATTCTCTGAATTTAAAAGCGTTTTTCGTCTATGTTTTATGTTTCAAAATTCCCTAATAAATTAGTGATGGCTTCCTGATATATAGCAAGTCAAATACAGTGTTGGTCAGCCGACAAACTGGCGACAAATTTGGACATACAGTATATTATTAGTAATCACATGTAATTTATTATATCAAATAGTACATAAAATATCATAGCTAAGTAATAACGTGTAGTATGTTATATAATAGAAATAAAAGACGACGTGTGCTCCATGTCATATCTCCTCAATTTCAGATGAATGTATCATACAAATACATACAGTATTCAATTGTATATAACAGATAGAAATTGTTTTCCTTAATTATTTGCCTCTTGTCTTGGACGTTCTATGTTAAATCTCAGAATTGTATGTTTATTTTCTTTTTTATATTAAATCAGGGACGTATTATAAATATAACAGCTGTAAACGTCCCTGATTGAATGTGAAAGTGTGACTTTATAAAAATCCACAGAATTATCATGTCAAGAAATCTCCCCTATAGTATGAGTTATTTTGTTGCTTTACAGAATTTTCGTTATCACTTTTCTTTGGTTTTTTGTAATGGTTTGGCCGATATTGGTGAAATTATGAAAAGAAATTATACGATTTATCAGGGACGTATATTTAGTTATATATCTGTTATATACATCCCTGGGTTTATTTACAGAATTTTTTTCGTTATATATTGGAAACAACTACAAAGACAGTGATGGTTTAACCTCCCGGTGTAAAGGCTTTTGTTTTTTATTTTTTTTTATTGAAAAATGGTATGTTCAACATTTTCCATTATAATGAATTTCTGTTATTAAAATATTAATTATGCCTTATCAAAGGTGAACAAGTGTAGTGTCCAACGAGTGTAAAAGACAAGTCAAATGTTTACAACGAAATATGATCTTCTTCAAACTGCGGGTTAATAGAGTTATTTGGACGTTTTCGAACGCAACCCACAATTATCCGCCATATTAAAGGTGTATAATTTCAGTTCTTCTGTGTATCACACCATGTTTCTTGCTGTTTGATTATAATAGCTCCTGTAATTTTCTATTGACAAGTTTTGATGGCCGTATCAGAAGTTATAACTTTATCAAGAGATTTTCTGGCAATTATAGCTAATAAAATATGCACTCGTATGACCAGAAATGGAAATTTAATTGGCTTGTACAGTTGACATGAAAAATATTGTCTGAACCCATAGGCCAAGCTTTTAAAGAATATGTTGTCAAAGCTATACACGTGTAGCCGGGTAATGCTTGTATTATCTTCTATTGGGAAATGGTTACTAGAAAACCAACCAGCTAGCTCTTGCAGTTTAATGCTGCAAAAAAAAAAGCCCCCGAAGCACCCCAGAATTTTATGTTTCTTTTTAACAACACCAGACTAATCAACGTCGTCAAATTCATCGATGACTTATACGTACAAGTTATCACGGCAATACTGTGGTATTGATTAGAACAGCTTTCAGCAATGTATTTTCTTTTACACTTATCTAAAAATCATTTTGAGGCTCCTTAACAGGACAGATTTCCAACTTTGCTACAGCAAGGAAACTATACAACACATTCTAATGCTTTTTTAAGTAATGCAAATTCCAGATAATCCCCCATTTCACACCCATCTTGTTAATGGCGAATCCAGAATTCTTACTCAGGCCTGGGATCAAAAGGCACAAACGTCTGTTTAATTTCCAGCTCTGGCATAAGGATTTATAAATATGTATATTTAACAAACAAAATCACAGAACTTAAATTCACCAGTGCTGCCTAGAGACCCATTCTTTATTTAAATAAAAAGGCACATCTTCTTTTTCTAGGTCTATCTTACAACTTTTATCAAATATCTAGGTCCCATCCTGATTTGAGCAATGTCCTCCAACAAGATGGACGACAAGTCATTTTCAAGCCATTTATAACATGCTTAAAACAAGGTCTTTAATTGTAAACACAGTAGTAAAATAAAGTTGTACAAATTAGGTTATGCGTAAAGAGATTGTGGCAAGCGATATCCATATACAAGTTTTGACAATATTTTCAATTGATCTTTTATTATAGGGTGTTATAATAATTTTTGTTCAAAGAAATGTTTTAAATAAGGTTTGATTTTATCGTTATGATTGTAAAACAGAGTGTTAAGTTGTTTCCACACGGGTGTAAAAGTTCTTTATTTTCATTTTGATGCAAACCAGGATAAAATGGAAAATTGAAATAAAGACAAAGGGGAACATTTGTGCTTATCGAGTGGATCTCGTGTTTTTACACCATTTTTTCCGGGGGATGTACTATCCGTAACATTTTATTACATAAATTTGAAGGCTGTTTTGTAGTAATTAAAAAGATAAAAACGAGCCGACAAATCAAATTTGACACATTTTACTGGAGGTGATTATTTTAACACATTCGGTTCCAAAGAGGACGAAGATTACCAAAAGACTCTTGACCATATGCTCTTTTCACACAAAAATCTAATAAATTATGTTAGTGTTTCTAATGAAAAAGTATCATCCCAGCAGGTAGAGTGTTAAAAAATGGCAGGTTCTGTGGTCGTGTTTTCTCGTCATAGTTGGAAATTATTCATTCTCAGGTTATGTGTGAAATGAAAGTTGATGACTAGAAAACAGCCTCATTAGCACATAATTTTATATCTCACCTACAATAAATAATATGTATTTTTACCTTTTTTCCCACCTCATTTTGATGAGAAACACCTGTCAAAGAAGTTATTGATGATAAATAAATAAAAATATATACAGCTTAACTATGACAAGTAACTAATGGGAACGTCACTCAACGACCACAACATCAAATGATAAATCTAAATTATGGTCCCAAATTTCAATAATAAATTAAAACATGAAAATATCCATGTACTCTTTTAATTTTTATGATTGCATTTGCGTCAACAGACGTCCAAATGCTCCTAAATTTAAATGCTGACGTTGAATTCATTTTGGCGTTGACGTTGATGACGTCACCAAGCACCTGTTATATACTATTTGGTTGTAATACTTGCCGTACTTACAAAACCACTCTTGTCTGAGATGTTGTTGGACAGTTTAAGTTTATGGAAATTGACCACTTTCTGCATCCATTGTTCCCCGGTAGCGGGAGAATCTGGGTGTATATACATTCTTTTTGGCATTTCTGGATCAGCTTTACCCGCTACCATCCATCGACTGTTGTGGAATTTGTATCGACAATCATCCACAGCTACCAAGTCCATCAGTAAGATGTATTTAGCACGCTTGTCTAACCCTGACACCCGTATTTTGCACGGGGGGAACATACGCCTGAAATATAAAAAGAAACTGAGAATTTTTCTTGATTTTGATTTCGATATTATAAAAACGTTTAAAATTTGATCAATATTTCGCGATTATTTTATCTGAAAAATCCAATAATTAAAAATTTTTCGGTATTTTTATAACCACGTTAATTTTGTTGAAATTAAAAATAATGCATACTGTATTTATATTTCTGTTATAATATTTATTTTTTTAATCTATTTGTATAAAAACAAGACTATCTTTTCTAAACGTCTTAATTATTCCAGTAGCAGGTTGTTGGTTTTTGGTCAACGATATCTTTGAAAAATTCGACCTTTAAACTCAACACGAGATACAATATAACTGAAGTTCATTGAAGCGATAAAAATGTGTAAACTATTGACTGTTGTTGGTTTAGTTGGATATGAGACTTGCACAAACTTTTTTTTTATCAAAAGAGGATACCATTCTTTGATAAAGATACACTACACCACAAAAAGCTGTTCAAGTCGTTCACTGAAAGTTTTACAATTAAACAATAATTTACCCAATGTGAAAACTAACCTGAAATTGAATCTTAAACTCATTTTGTTAATGTTTTTTTCAAAATAAATAATTATCATGTCGAAAAAAAGTCTAACGCTGTGTAAATAAAACAGCAACATTATTTTAAAAATTATTACAAAATTCAATCGTAAAATAGTTTTTATTAATCTAGCTAATACCATAAACTCAAAATAAAAGTAACAGCTATATACGTTATATAATTGTTGTGATTTACATGGAAATTATAAATAATGAACACTTTGGATAAATATTTGTCCTGCTGTCAGAATGCGAAGTTAAATATTTTAGTATGGATGGTGACATATTTAACATAAAATAATCAAGATATTTACACCATGGTATTTATTTTTCCCACTGCCAGACACATTGCTTATTTACATATATATGTTCGTAACATGCATTCTCAATCAAAATTAATTTATTTAATGCACCCTTTCCGGAGTTATCAGATTAAGAAATTACCACTCGTATTAAATTCATTAGCGTCAACTTGAAATATTATCTAAATAAAATATGTCTATTTGCATTTGTACTTAAAATATTAAATTCATTTCACATTATGCGGGATAATTTACTTAAGGGTTGTAACTATGATTTGGGTTTAATTTAAATCTAATATTACCCACTAGACCCCCTGGTAAATGATGTAAGTAGGTACATATGATGCTGTGAAGTGTAGATATAACGTAGATACGGCCCGGTATGACACTAAGCCTTTTGGTCCCAAGGTAGATAGCAAGGTTTAGTTTCAAGTTAATGAAATTAAAATCTCTAATTCGATTAGGGATTGTGTTGTATCACCTGGCTCAAATATAGCTAATATAGAACGATGAGGGTAATTAGTAAAGGCTCCGGAAAGTTGAACTGGAGACGGCCACTGGTGTCTCCTCACATACGGTCAAAAACATAACATCAACAGGATATAAACATATATTTGTATTTTGTTTTAAATAAAAAAAGTTAATAAACATTTTAATATTTTATATTGTATTTTAAATAAAAACGATTTATAAACATTTATTTATATTCTTTTTAAAAAAACAGTTATTCCATTTTTATTTTGTATGTGAAATGATTGATTTAAATAAAACTATAATAAAATGACTTATCGTGTAGATAGAGGGTTGGCACTTTTGACTGTTTAAGATGTAGGTACATATTGAATATATCTACAAGTCAGAAAATTGCTTTTCTATCAAATAAACAATACCGTGACTTCACTCCCTTATTTTAAGTATTCTCCTTCAAAAATACTTAATCTTAAAAATAAATTATGTTTATAAACTAATAAGTTTGCTTGATCTTAATAATTGGGTTTTTTTATTTGTCTAATTTTGTTTTACTATATCAACATTTCTATAACACTTTAAATTTATATTCAAAGTAAATACAAACAGCTAGATTTAAAATTAATTTTTCTACAGTTGTAAAAATTACTTTCTTCTACTCAGAATATGTTTTCTTTATCTGACTTGTGTAAGTTTCTGATTCATGATGAAAACTTGATCATCGTTGATTATTATCATTAGTACCGAGTAAAGACTTTTTATTTATAAGCGTTCATTTATTATTTGGAAAATATTCATATTTGAAACAGATGCAATAAAAATAAATAAATTTTAAAAAGACAATTGACGAAAAAAAAGGAAAATACGAAAATAAATAATAAAATTATTATTGTGAAAAAACCTGGAGGCATAAAATATTATTAGATGTCTTTGCATGAACAAGGAAACAATTTTAGTATATCTAGGTCTATGATTATAAAACCAACTGATACTTCAGTATTAAAATAAAATTTAAATTGTTTACAAAAGATAAAGAAAAATATTTTACGAGAAATATATTTATTACCTTCCGGACTTGGTTATGACCATTTCCGTCCCAAGTTTATGAAATTGCTCCCACAAGTCTTTTCCTTCCAGTTCTACTTTCGGATCATCTTGGACTTCAGAATCAGGGGGTTCCATACTCCTTAATGGTCTTTGATACAGGGGGTGTAGCAAATCTCCGGGGGGTAAGGCCGACCGTGCCATACTTTGCTGAAGTTTTGGAAATAAGGACGCCGGTAGTCCAGAGTGCTGTGGAAGGTAGTGTTGCTGTAGAAGGGATCCATAATCCGTAGGTCTGTGGAATAGAAACGGATTGTATGCCATTGTCATGTCCGGATTTGACCCCTGATAAATCATTGATTTCGATGTCGGTTGAATGTTTAAAACGTTGAAGAAATAACAAAAATCACAAATAAAGCATTTCACTATTATATATCTTAAAACGTCTACCAAAAATCTAAGTCCGTTATAGAGAAATTCACTAGATTGAGTGTTATCAAACTAACCGATGCATATTATTTGTTAGTCATTAAAGTGATATGTTTGCTAAATTATGATTGGTAAATGGAGATATAATTAGCCAATGAAATGCGCGTATTTGACTGGTTCATCTGTTACAAGGGTGGCCCAGTCAGTTTGTCGCCAGCACAGTAAAATGTTTCAACATTGATGTGTTAATATGCCAAGTAATATGTGATTTACAGGTTTTAGGCTCCGCCTATTCGATCTCTTGTTACATTAAATAGCTTACGGATAAATATTTTTTTAACAAATAATAATACAGGTACTTTGAAAAAATTCTACTGAGCTAAAATACATTTAAACAAAATTTATCTTCACATGAAATATTTGCTAATTTTTAGAGTAAGTAAAAATTAAATTATTTAAATATTTTTTAACAGTTAGGTATCTTCTAATAAGTGTTTTGTTTTTGATTACTATTTGATATTTTCTGACAAAAAGTAATAAATTCTAGATAATTTCAATACATGTACCAGTTTCCTAATAAATTTGGTAATAAAATAAATATAATGTTAATATTTTTTATTAGTCTGTCAATTTCTTTGATTTTGTCAAATTTAGATTTTGATGTTATTTAATTTTCATATATTTTCTACAACAGGCGAAGGAAATAAAAAGTGATTTTTTTAAATCTATATTAATACAATTTAATTTTCATGAAAAAGTGTTCATACAGGCACAACAATCATCGAATTTTAATGAATTGCGAAATATTGAATGTCGCCTTTCATCACTGTTTACAAAATACAATGTGGGAATTTTTTGTCAGTCATAAATAGCAAAGCAGAACAAAGTAGAGATTAGTTATAATTCTGATAAAATGCCACTTATTCCCATTTAAGTTTCTTAACTTGTATAAACCAATCATATAAACAAAAACTTATAATCTCATCTACCTTATGAAGTGTATAATCTTAATTAGTAAATACACAACACTTCCACAGAGGTGCGATTTGCCTTTGAATATTGCTTTATCCAACTATCAAAGACGTCTCGCACCAATCCGCTAGGCGCCGTTACATGGCGACTGAAATTATTTCACTGATTTTTTATTATTTAAATTTAACAACAGGAAAAATCCAGCAATCAAAAATGTGATAAACAACTTAATTACTTAATATTCGAATATTTGTCCATGTTTCGAAAAAATGATAGAGAGTATCAGTTTGTTGTTTAAATGAATAGATGTAAGTACCTGCCAAAATATATGTTCTACTACAAATACGAATAAATTTTCATGAGAAGAAGCGTAAAGCTTGGTATATGCATGAAAATTTCCGACATTTATATAACAATCCGATTTATATAATTAATTCAGTGCATTAACCCTCTCTACAAAGTATTCAGCATCGAAAATATTTGCAATTTATCTCTCCGTGGTTTTAGTTAAAATCAGGAAAATACACTGTAAAAATTTGTGTCAAAGTTGATAAACTATGCGATACATTGAATAAATCTATGAAATACTGCTACGGGCTAAGATTCGTTCGAACCCAGCCTACGTTTTCTAAAATGAAAAATATAAAGGAAAATCGTATGACTTCCTTTAATTTGTGGAGAAAAAAATCCCGTCGCTCCGCTATTAACTCTTAGCTGGGACTAAAATTGTGTTTTTTAGTCCCAGCTCTCAGCCGGTAACTCAAAATCCTAGATCAAACTCTGTGATGAGGTCTGCATTGCAATTTTATCATTAAGAATGACTGTAGATTAAAAAAGAGAAATACAAATGAAAAGCCTGAATCCCGAAATTAAGCAGTATACAAAAAAGGAAACATCCACCTATTATGAAGTAAATCTTGATATAACATTCCCATGTGTCGAAAAGGGCGGGCATCCCCCATCTTGTTTAATAAGGAGGGTCCTCTCTCGTTGCCTAGAGTTTGGGCATACTGTGCCCGGTGGTTAAAATATCGTTTCAATTCAATTATCCGTAGTTCCAGTTGTCCCCTGAATATAACTCAGAAAATTCAAAATTTCATACATAGCTTAGGAGGGAGGTAATTATGTAAGTTGCTGGAATGAGCCCGTGTGTGGATGAGCGAAGCTAAGAGCCCTGCAAAATCTTAATGTTCAATATATAAAGCTATTTGAATATTCAGGAGTTTTTGCTTTAAATTGTACGGCCTGCATCACGGTGTGCTGGTATCGAGTCTTGTAAAAAAAAAAAGCGGCAGGAATTAAAAGAAATTATTGCAGTTACAATATTAAGCATGCCAATTAAATCTTACTAAATAATCAACTTTTTGCTATATTTAGCATAAATGTCAGATGTAAGCTTTGAAATCTGCAAGAAAGTGCTCAAACATTACTTAATGTCGGTGTTTAATAGAAAAATCGGTACCGGACGAGAGATGACGGGTGGCAGTGTTTATACTGTACGGAGCTTTGAAGATTTAAGCATATAAAATGCAGTTTTGTTCGATTTTATCACAGGATTTATTGTTAACAAATAGTAATAACAAGGAAGGTGTTGTATTTTGCAGCTACGCAGAAATTCCTAGATTTTTTTACACCTGTTATTAAATGTGCACAGGTTGAGTAAATTACACTTTATTGACTTTGTGTAAATAAAATTTACAAGAAAGGTGCAATTTCCCATTAGTACAAGTGTTTCTCATTTTAATCCTCAACTAAAAAATTAGTTTATAGATGATAATTCATTTCTGACTGTAAGAAATAATTTGTTAATGGGTTCTGTTAGATGTTTTCAGAATGGTATGTCCAAATGTTATTATCTTTTACAGATCACATTCATTCTAAGAATGGAGTGAACTGACCAGCTAGATTTGTGATGGTCGATACTTAGTTTGACTACACATACCAGTGGATCAAAATGATTATAAACAAACCAGTTGTGTCAGAGTTACAGATCATGGAATTGCGCTTCGCTTCAATTGCATCATTGGCGCTTCGCTTCAATTGCACCATTGGCGCTTCGCTTCAATTGCACCATTGGCGCTTCGCTTCAATTGCATCAGTTGAAGCGGAAATGGACAGAAGACAGTAGAGGCTAATTATACTCAAGTCATCTATCTGCGATGATTGAAACTGTCATGAAAAAAACTTGATCAGTTGGGCAGGGTCGGTACACTCCCCATTCAGTCTTCTAGCAACACCAAACTCTGATACAATCCCTCACAGGAAAGCGTTGTGTATCTCTAGCAACGGTTTGAGGAATTATTTTGTTTAATGAAAATGTATAAAAGACAAAGCTTCAATTTTGATAAGTTGTCGAAAAGTCAGCAATCACAGAGTGAATTAACTTCTTCCTGCCTTTCATGTTTGTTCCTTGCTGATGAGTGTCACATATAAAATGGAGAGATAGGGCAAATATTAGGGAGATCTGACATAGATCAAAATAAAAATTTTGGAAGGCTCTCAGTTCTACAAGACCTTTGCAAGGCCTTTGTAGAATACCCATGTCAGAAATCAGAAGTGCATACTCCAAAGACACAAAACAAATTTGAAAAAAAAACACAAAAAAAACCAAAACAAAAGGGAACAAAGGTTTAGAATCCACGAATTCCTTTACAAAACAGGAGTGTGATCAGGTGCTCATGAAGGGAAAGCATCACATGCCTTGCGGGCAACGCCCGTCGTGGAATCCTTAAACTTTAATTCCTGGTTAACGTCAATCCAAGAAGACAAGTTGGAGTACCCATAAACTCTATACCCAGGGTCCTAACATACAGTACCCGGCATTTATCATGTTAATTGTTTGTCATATAACTTAATTGTTCTTTTACAATAATATGTATACATTAAAATCTAATGTTTATATGGGTATTATCAGGACTCCGTAACATACCGCCGTCAATCTAAACAATGACTGATAAACAAATATAACATCCACTATCATCTCTGTATAAGGCTAGGTTATTAAGTGATACCTTGTCTTCATTAATTAGTAATTAACCAGACGGTACAAAGTCACCTGGGAGAATTAGACAGACGGATTGAGTCGTACTCGCGAGAGTGCACAGTATCGGTTTCTTTTGTTATATCTCACGGGCTGATAATGAGACTATCACCTTCCCACTGCGGAACCAGACAACGCAAGTCCGACAATTCAATGCAATATCGCGTAATTCTACCGTTTTATGGTGTATAGCTGTTAAAAAATTAAATTATTTATAAGATTCTCAGGTAAATTGTCCGATTATGTTGATTATATTACGTTTTATCAGAGAAAACAATTCAAGAACTATTTCAGAAATGGCATCTTCATATAAATTCAAATAGCTCGCGTGATGCGCGAAAAGTATCGGGTATGTGTTATTTTTGCTTCTTTCTATGAGGTAATCGATGTTATCGAAATCATTTGAAAAATACATTGTAAAACACACTATATATTAGGAAAAAATATCACTTAACAATGGCGAGTCAGTGCTTTGGTTGCTAGGGACTGTCTGTGTGTTGCTATGAGGTGTGGGCTTTTTCTAAGACGAAGAACCATAGTAACATATGAGTGATTGGACTTTTGTTTTATTGGTTTAGAAAGCGACAAAATCATTTCCTTTATTTTATGTCGTGATTGATATTTTCGCGTCAATAATTGTTCGATAAAAATGGCCGTTAGATTACTGTTTTCACGTTATCAGACAAATTCAAGATTAAGAGCCATATTATTTATTTGGGAAACATAATATACCATATCCCTTGTGAAAGAATATTTCTGGTTTAGATTTAACTTCTCTCATAACCCACTGTTTATAGAATGATCCACTACTGAGTGTAGTGAGATTAATGCATGCACAAATAAATAAACTGAAATACACAGAGGGAACCAAGACCTATATAGAACTATCAACTTTGTTGTTCTCTTGGCCATAGTTCAATGCAATTCAAAGAGCCATCATTGAATACTGAACTCTGGGCGATGAAAGTACATGTTTTACAAAAAGTTAAGGTGTGAATGTTTAGAAGATTGCAGCACATTTCAACAAGAAGACCGGAAGTTAAAAACCTTGAGGTCTACATGTGGTCTTCAAGTCAATTTGCCAATTATTGTCACATTTGAATGTCATCACATTTATAGCGAATGCCTTTTTACAGATTGCTGTGTGGATATTTGTCTATTATGAAAGGCCTGTAAGGTAACATGATGTTTGTTATATATTTCTCATAGACAATAATACCACATAGGTTTGTTTCTATCGTCAACACAAGATTCGAAAATGCTATAAATTAATAATTTGAATAAAATTGCACTGGTCAATTGAGCTATAACGATGCAATAAATGTATATAATACTACTTCGTTTGGTATGGCATTTAAAATTGTTTACATGATCTAGTGAACACGACATTAAAACACTAGTTATACAATATAGATACAAATTACAGCTTTTTACACAAAAATTTCAGCTTCATTTCCCAATTAAACCCAAGGTCTGTTGAGCGCCCTCTATTTTATATCGGGTCTAACCATGCTTCTTCACGCTTCAAGAACTTTGAACCTCTACAGAATTTCGTCCATTTTACCACATATTACTTCAGGAAACTTTGACTGAGTAGAAAGCATGGTGACACTTGAAGTTAACACCAAATTTCAGACAATTTTTGCAACATGGAGACAAGATTCCTCCTATAACGTTAGGACGCCACACTAGTGAAGGATCGACGCTTCCAGTTTTCCACTTTGGATATGTTCATGTGATTTTGTGAAGTGGATTAACAGTTTGTTAAAGAAACCGAGAGTTCCCATTCAAAATGTCTAACACCATCTAAGTAAAATGGCGACGGATTTCCGACAAACTTATCAATTATCCGACAAAATACCGGCATAATAAATTGATTTGGATATTTTATAAGTATGTGACAAGCGTAATTGTGAGATAAATAATCTAAAATTATCATAATTACTTATTAGTTGTTGATTGTTTGTCAAGTAGCAGTTTTATTTTAGTTCACAGTGTGATACGTCACGAATGTGGTAAAATTCTGCACTTGATCTAGACACTGACGGTTTATGGCCGCTTGACACATTTATGTTAAGTAATTAATTAATTTGTTGTGTAATTTATGTGTTACTTTATTGAAATATCTATAAATCTATACTTTCAAGTAAGTAGAAAAATATGAAAAATTTTCAAGTTTTAATTTTTCTTCCAATCTGAATTACCGTCCATTTTAAACAGACGCATTTTAATTTGAGTAAATATCATTAAGAGAGACGAGTTTTTAACAATAAAATATGAAATAATAGCCTTAAATTTTCTACATTTTTGCTCGAAGAACCGCTTAATAATAAAGATAAATATGAAAAAAAAAATAATATATATGTGCATTTCTTGCTTTAAAAATGATAAAATTTTTGACAAATTCATTTGTTTGTAATCAATGCAAACTGTACATCAGAGTATAAATTACAATTAAATAAAACCTTTCATTTTCATTTCAAGATATTTTTATATGTAAGTCATATGGTTAGTTATTAGTGAACGAAAATAATGAATACATGACAGTGAATTTCTGTCAAAGTTTATTTTTGGTCGGATGCAAGAAAACTGTACACGTGCGAGAAAAAATAAATTGAAAAATCTTCAAATCCAGTGACATATTGCAAGTTCCGCATATTTTCTTGTCATAATAATATGATTATAATTTAGATTTTTATTAATTACACCAAATAAGCCTAGGTATTCGTTTTTTATATATTATGTAAAATAACAAACTAAAACTACTCAGGGCAGATCACGGAAGTATAACATAAGGAGGATTATTGAATGATTGTGTTTTAGGATGTGAATAATTGTGACATTAAGGTGGAATTTCCTGACATAATATTATCCGCCAATTTAAAAGAAATCTGCACTTGTACAGTCTAAGGACCTATATTGGTAAAAGGAGTCACTTTTCTGACATTAATTGCAAAATATTTACAATTTTTGCTGCGTGTCATACTAATTTACGAGAGTCCCATTAAACAATGAATTCACATTTCCTGACAGATATTATTGTCAATTCTCGACTTGCTTTAAGATTCTTATTAACAATTTGAAATATGAAATAAAAATCTTTCGTATTATATTGTTCACTTATAATAATTTTTTTATTCGAGACACTTGAACATGATTCCGAAATAACAAGGGTTGCGGTTTTTTACCCAAAATCAGAATCATACTTCATTAAATGTTTCAAAAATCACAAACATGTTTCATTGACTTAATTCTACGTTTCAGAATCTTTGATTTCAAATCATTGTTCTATTAAGTTTCACATGATTCGAAATCATGTTTTTTTTCTTTAAAAGAAACTGCAAAATATTAATATGATCTTAAATCATGTTTTTAATTTAAATAAAAGAAACATAGCCCAACTCTAACTTCGAACTATATAAACTACAAATTATTCTATTATCCTAAAACATGTTTCTTATTTTTTTGTATGCTTGACTCAAACATTATCAACAGAAGATTTCGTGTAGAGAGGCTGTATGAAAGGTAAAACATTTGTAATTATTTTGTATCCGAAGGGATCCAATGATTGATTTAATAAATTATTTTTGAACATTTCTAAATTGTTTCTTTGTTTTCTCAGTCAATTTAGACTGTTTTTAATTTTTTAAAAAATCATACACCCGATGTCAGAAATGGCAATCTGAGTGTTCAAAAATACTTTGAATTTTTTAACAGCATAACTTTCCAATTTATATTCATTTTATTTAATTCTTCTAAGACAACTTGATATATCAAAGAAGATTCCCTGTCTTGTATGGCATCCCTACCAAAGGTTGTACAATACAGTACCATATTGGTGATTATGCATACAACTATATCCAAAGATGTGTATTGATGGCTTCCTGTATGCAAATTTAAAAATCTCAATTTTGGGAACGGATGTTTTTCACAAATAAGGTTAAAAAGTATGGAGGGAAATTTGCATATGAATGAACTATTGCGATTTATATCATAACGACACGCGAAAATGTTTGAAATGGGATACTTCGTTATAAAAATGATCGATCCTAATCCATTCATAGTCAAACGAGCATGTGCTTTCTGGCATTTATGTCACAAAACAACCAGAAAAAAGAATCCAATATTTTCAAATTGAGCCAATCAGATTTGACAAAGTTAAAATTAATATGCTTGTCATAGGATACTGTAACATCCAAGACAATACCGGAACGACTGTGATTACTTTTGTGAATTTAACAATTAGTTCGTGTGCGTCATCCATTAATTAAACATTTTTTCATTAGGAGTGATATATATTTGTTTATTAAATTTGATAATATTAAAATTGTTAACGCAGACAATAATCATTAATGGAAGACGACTTTTGCAGATTTTGTTGAAGAAATAACCAACGAGAAGCGAGATATGCCATCTGTTCTACAGAAATGCCAGACTAAGAGAACGTTTTAAAATTGAAGCTTTAAAAAAGCCTTTCTGAAATCTAACATGACAAATTAACCCATAATAATTAAATCAAAACAACAGATAATTAGAAGGGGAATAAAATAAACAGTTTAAAACGTTACAGGTAATTACCATGCACAATATTCATCTGAATATCATTCCAAATTCATCTAATATGAATAGAATGTGATTTTTTTCCAGATGACAAAGCTACAAGTCAACCAAAACCAAACCATGAGCAGACAAGTCTGAGAATAAGAAAAAAAAAATATAGAACAGAAGAATACAGATAACAGCCAAAACTTTAAAGTTACGGAAGGGAATAGAAAACTTAAGATAAACTTAAATGTTCTGAAAGGGAATAGAAAACTTGGAATGAACTTAAATTGATTGATTGATTGTTGTTTAACGTCCAGTGGCAAATATTTCATGCATATTCAGGACGGAAACAAGTTAGCAAACAATACATCAATATGTAGACTGTAACAAAATGACCGGTAAGGGAGGGACTTTTAGACTGCCACTGTAAAAATTGTGGGTTGGATAGGGGCGGAAAATTTAGCCTTATAACTGGCCACCTACAGACCACTCATAAAGAGCTGTTACAAGGGGTCTTTAGCATGCTTAGCCTAAGATTGGACGTGGCATTTCCTAAACACGGGGCGAATTTAACGTCTCCCTCTGGACGGATTGTGAATTCTACATCCACCACAATCAGGGACGTCCCTCTTAGAGAACTAGTGCCTCAAGGATGGAGATACCTAGTGCCTATTCTTTCCCTGGCACAACCTTTGAGAAGGGGAGTAGTTACATCTAAAAATTTTCATAAAAGCATTAATTTATTGGTGAAGTTGATAAAAAACATACTGCACTATTCTTCACATCCATGTACTCATAGTTTAACTATAATATTGAACAATTGTAAATGAGATATGTCATCACCATCTTTATAGCCTATGAGTGGTTTCATTAATTATTAATAATCTGCCTTTTTGTTCTAGTTGGATCAATCATTGATAGGGATCATGAAGAAATGTTTGTAGCAATATTTTTCAAACCTTGAGAAACATGGTCATTTCTTTAACATTAATTTTGTTATTAAAGTTGGTATAAGACTTTCTATGATCAACCTGTAGCTCATACTTTTAAAAACAGTCCCTAGCATCAAAATAAGTGGTACTACATGTCCTCATACCCGTAGCCAGGGGGGTTCGAGGGGTTCGGATGAAACCCCCCCTTGAAAACCAATAAAGACTGTTAAAATCACAATGCAGACTGAAGTCTGACTATTATAGTCTAAAAATCAGGACTTTCTGATCTGCAAAAAGAGTGCCAGGTAATGGTCAGATTGAAGAATTTTGCATTATATACCCCGGACCCTGGGCGTAAAGTCGACGTAACCCTCCTTTGAAAATTTCTGGCTACGGGCATGGTACTTAACATTTATATATAACCCACTACATACACTGTATGGGTTTTATTTGGCAAAAATGTGATATTGCTTCACCTGAAATTTTAATTCACTGGCTTTGATTTTCCATATTGTAGTTTAATGGGCAAGATATCTTCTAGAAATCTTACTTTTAGCAATGATGTTTACCTGGGTAAAAATTTTTTTATAAAAAAATATGTATTCAAAAAATATTTGCCATGTTTGGATCTTGACCTTCCTATGTTTTGGTTCTAATGTTACTGATGAGAGGTTACTCCTTGATATATAGAATATAGGACATTTTGTATCTTGTACTGACTTTATCACAATAAAATATTCAGTTCGCCCTACGGGCTCACTTTTTGTATCTTGTACTGACTTTATCACGGAAAATATTCAGTGAGCCCGTAGGGCGAACTGAATTTTTTATTGTGATAAAGTCAGTACAAGATACAAAATGTCCTATATTCTTTTTATCGGTAATTTTAAATAAAAAAAATAATCTCGAGCTGAAAATGTCACATTTAACATCATTTAATGCAAGATCTATTTCATTTTAACGTATGGCAACAAGACATCGTTCGGTTTTATGAATGATGTCTGGACTATTTCATTCATGAAAAGACCCGCATGAAGACAAAGCACGCGACGTAAATGCTTGACTACGTGACGTATTCTTTGCAACAAGCCAATAATTTTTTTATCTGTACCAGTAGACCTGTACAGGAATTATCAGTCAGTACAGATCAAAGGGAATTGCTGCAAATTACAGATAAATGTACATATAGCATACCAAAATTCTCCATATAACCAATTATGAAATTTTTCAACAACTATGATACTAGACTATAGGTTTTACTTTCAAGAAAATGTGTTTTAATTTTTTATATGAACATGATCATTTATGAACTATTTATACTGGGAAAATTGAAATGATTGAATACTTTTTGGTACATATCTGTACATGTATGACCAAGAAATTGTCTAAGTTATTTAAAGTGAATGTAAATATTTGGCTAACAGTGCTTAGCATTTTAAATTATTTACTTCATAAACATTCAGTTTGTCATGAAAACAAACTTAAGGACATTATGTAGATCTATTAGAACAGTTTATTTACTCTTAAAGTGTTCAGAAACAATATTTGAAGTTGGGGCTATTTAGATTTGACTATCCTAGATACAGAAAGTGTAGTGATATGTGTATTGTACAGTCATGTTGTAGTAGAGACTAAAACCTTCATAAACAAGTACATATTGAAGATCTAGGAAATCTTAAATGATTGTGTGAAAATTCTGTAACTTATCGGAGCAAAGAGGGAAAAAGACTTGGAATTTCAAACACAAATAAAAGATTTCCCGGCATAATTCAATTTGATTGTAACGAGAAAAGCTCTATTTTTGGTTTTAATTTAATTGGAACAGATGCCAAGTGATGAAATTAAATGAGACAGCCATCCACTAAATGACAGTCATATTTAAACTTCTACAGGTCCCATTACTGTCTTCAATAATGAAACAGAGTCCATACCATAACAGAGGCTGTAAAAGGCCCCAAAATTCAAAATGTAAAACTATTCATATAAAACTACAATCGACCTAATCTATTGAAAAACGGTGAACAAATAACAATATGACTAATTTAACAAAGACAACATTTAGAATACATGTTCCTGGCTTGGAATAGGGACATTAGTATGTGATGAGGTTAAATCTGGGAGTGAGCACTCAACCCTACCCCTAACCTGGGAGTGAGCACTCAACCCTACCCCTATCCTGGGAGTGAACACTCAACCTTACCCCTAACCTGGGACAGTGGTGTGACAAAAAAGCAACAGTGTAGCAGGCTTAATTATCCTAAAATACAGGGCTGTGGTGGTATATTTGTCTAGTTTGTACATGTTCCAGTTGACAATGTGGATAATTTCATGTACATTTATAAATAGGTAGAAGTCATTGTGAATAAGGCCTAAAAAAAATTGTGTTTATGCAAAAATACCGAAAAAATTCTACACACTCTGTCATTACTTAATTATTATCATCTGTTGTCCGTTGTCCATTCATGGTAAACTTTTCAGATTTTAATTGACTCATCTGAAATTGATGGTCCAAATTGAATCAAACTTGACAGGAGGCATCAATACAAGATCCTTCAAAAACATGCACATTTCATCTCGATCCGTCGGAATACATGACGACCAACTCTTGTTTCGGATTGACTTTCTCAAATAAAACTCTTCTCCTCCCAAATGGCAAGGCCAAATAGAACCAAACTTTATAGGCGGCATCTATATAAGGTCTTTAATAAAGGTTGCTCATTTCATCCCAATCTGTCAACAAAACATGGCCACCATGGGCAATTCTTTTTTTTTGATTGGCTGATACATATACATTAATAAATCTTCTCTGAAACTGTTTAGCAAAATAATTTTTTTTGATTTTGTGCATCTATGGAAGGTCCTTTTTAAATTTTCCTCATTTCATTCTGATCAGATGAAATACATGGCTGCAATGGATGATTCTTGTTTCTAATTGGCTAAAACATTAAAAAATCTTCTCTGCTGAAGCTACTTGGCCAAATGTTAGGTGAACGATACAGACCCATCCTTTTGAGCCTCTAGTTAGTTTTGTTGGTATAGCATGTAACAATAAAGCTAAAAATAGACTTCTTATGTAAAATATTTGTCAGAAATACAATATGGTGCTGACAATAAGGTACTCTAGCCTTCTATATTTGGGCAGCAGAGACACAGGTAAGGCTGAGTTAGCCAAAACAAATATTTTAGGCTTAACCTTTGGAAATGGTTTATTCTCCATGGACTTGCTCAATGCATAGCTGTCACCTACAGTGTGTTGCTGTGTGCTGGAAGTATTAAAGTAAAAGGAGGACCTGGCTTGTTATTAATATTTGAAGAAATTTATACAACAAACACAGCTAGGTCCTCAGAAATAATACTGAATTTGATTGTATATATTAAAATGGTCCATTTAAAGTACTGTATTTTATTAATTGATTATTTACATAAAGTCATTCATAACTACAAAAGGTTGTTTAAAGTTTCGTAGTATTCTTTGTAAAGTAAAGAGTCAGATATACTGTATTTGTTTGGTATTATTCAGAATTGTGGGTTCTTATGATAAAGAACTGAATAAAACATGTTAAATGTAGGAATTATATTTGACATCGTCATAAAGAATTTTAATCAATTTGCTACATGTATTTGATGTTGAATTGTCAACAGTTTGTCCAAAGAACTGTTTAAATTCTTGATTTTTTTAAAAAGGAAATATGGAGTAGTTATATATATATATATATATATCAGATTTGTTTTGCCACCATGGCCATTCTAAAAAAGCAAATTTAACAAATTTTTCATTTATATTAAAGACTTTAAAAGATAATTAAATGGTTTAATTTTTGAAAGATTTTGGTTAAATGTCTCGGCTGCCAATTTTTTAATGCTCCTGCCTTTACGTGATGGGGACATTACATTTTACCCCTCAATGTCGGTACTTTCATCCATCTGTCCGTCCAACAATTTTTAAAAAAAGACTTTTCAGCTTGTGTATGTTGGATTGATTTGATATTTGGGCTGAAACATTATTAGCATGTCTTGTACTATGTCTTCCATTTTCAGAATTGATATATGTCTACTTCCTGTTTAACATCTTGTCACAATGTCACACAATTTCTGCTGAGACAAAATGTATAAAAAAATAAGCATGACAAGAAGAAATATCCAGTGATTTTTGTGTGAAATAATTCATTGCTTTTGAAGTATAAATGAGCTCTTACAACTCATTTAACAACATATCTTTATGATTTAGGCCATTTTTAGCTCACCTGGCCAAAGGCCATGTGAGCTTTTGTCATCACTTGGCGTCCGTCGTCCGTCCGTCCGTCAACTGTCCGTCCGTCGTCCGTAAACTTTTGACATTTTAATCTTCTCCTCTGAAACCATTGGGCCAAATGGAACTAAACTTGGTAGGAAGCATCTATATAAGGTCCTTTATAAAGTTTCCTCATTTCGTCCCGATC
>JAULBM010000007.1:433890-444359 GCA_032357055.1 Geukensia granosissima
CTTTTAGAGGACTAGTGCCTCAAGGACGGAGATACCTAGTGCCTATTCTTTCCCCGGCGCAACCTTTGAGAAGGGGAGTTCGATTATTTATACATCCCGCTCGAACTAACGGACGCCCCTCAAGCAGGGGTTTTACCTGCAGGCGGAGAAACCGAACGACCTATTTCTATACCCCGGCCGCCCTCGGGGTCGGGATGAACTTAAATGTTCTGGAAGTGAATACAAAACTTGGGATGAACTTAAGTGTTCTGAAAGGGAATAGAAAATCCTTTCTTTAAGATACACCGTATTTCGTCGTTTTTAATGCCGCGAGTCTGTCACAGATGATATAGCTAACTATTTTTTTACCTGTATACCTTTCCTCTAGTGTTTCAACTGATGGTGCTTATTCGTTTTCTTTTCAGTAATTATTCAAGAATTAATCGACTCATGTTAATAACACAACAGTGTGTATAGAAAAGTTATTTCAACTTTACAATGTATCCGTATTAAAACATTATATTATTTTACAGTTTAGGAACAGAAAATTTCGAACTATCTTTTTTGACTAGAATATCATATAAGAGTTTTTTTTAAATGGTAACGCATGTTCGAAACAGTTACTTGCAGACAATGTTCTGAGATTTATGAATTTGCAGAAGTACATTTTGTGATTTTCAAATGAAGTTGCACTGGGAAATAAGAGGAAGATTTACGATTTGTACTTGACAAATTTATCTGTTACAAAGTAACCTGTTATATAAATACGCTTCAGATAGTTTATAAATCCTTAAAGGCGCATGGCGGGTGTTTAGGAACAAACAACCCACCACTTAACTAACAATTTTGTGCCGGCACGAGTCTGTATGGGTGACATACATAAACATATTACCTACAAGAATGTTATCTTTTTCTATGTATCAAAAGTAAAAGTCGCCTAAACTCGTCAGTTAGTGGTGTAAGGGTAAGAGTTTCGGCGACGAGAATTCGCTGGGAACACACTCTGTCCCAGTAGACATAACGTTTTCCTGTAGCCACCCAACAGCCGACTTTAACAATTACTTCAAAGGATTTTAGGTAAATTAAAGCATTATTGAGCTGTAAACATAAGTGATATATGCATTTTCAAGATCAGAGTAAAAATTAAAAGGTTGTGTAATCTGGATTGTAACGGGGTATACAACAAAATAATTAGTCGACAGTTGCTGCAAATTTGGTGTTTTAATCGAACAAACCCATTCTCTTAAGTCAAGGAAACTAATAAGCAAACATCGACTTGATTAGCATCCATTCTACTATAGTCTTATCTTAGCTATATAACTGATAACGATTAATCTGTTCGTAAGAAAGTCGCATACAAATAGAAATATTCATTACTGTGAAAAAAGTGGACTAAAACATAAAATCAAACAGAAAAGGTTATGCATATGTAGGATTTGCAGGGTCTTGTCTGTCTTCTGATTTAACGATTATGGTCTGCCCCTTTTGTAACTTCGAATTCTTCGTTTTTGCATCATTACTGAAAATGTTTATACAAAGTCACATATATATAATTTTTTATAAGAGTCAATCGTTTAGAGAAGAATTTCGTGCTTTTTCAACAGCAACAAAATATTTTGTTTGACAGCTTTTACTCTTAGCAGTAAAATTATACTTGGAGAAAAAAACTACAAATTTTAAATAAATACAGATATCAAGTTTCAATGAAAAAAATTAATGCTGCTAGTGGAAAGATTTAACAAGCATACAGTCAAAAAAATATTTTCAAAATTCATTGTAACTGGTTGAATCAAACAGTAGTCAAATATTTTTCGCCCTGTAGATTACCCATACAATTTGCACTATGGTTCAACTTATTTTATTAACTGATTACCACAAACTCAAATATGTGCAATATTTGTATTTGCTTATTTGTATGACCCCTCCATGTTGGTAAAAAATAAGGACAAAATGCGTACGTACAATACTCCTTGTTGGTCGCTAAACTTGAGTGTTCTATAACGGGTCTTCTTTAACACGAAACAGGACAATATCAAAATAGATACTCTCCACAATAAACCGAGTGCAGGAATATTAACATGAATATTATAAGCAAAAGAGTGTTTCGAAAAAAGATATTCCGGTAAGAGCAGTATAATTTTATTCTAACAAGATATTTTATAATTGATTAAAACTTTTTCACAGGAGTGGTATTACACCCTTGCTGAAGGCTTGAGGAGACCTCTATAACATTGTAAATTCCCTCTGTTTTCCCGTGTTTGGAGTGCAGTCTCTCTAAAATTTACTCCATATCTTTGTATTTTTATTTTTTTTCCGTGCATGGTTTCAAAAGCCATCCTTTCACCGTCAACAATCCCGTTGAGCACATGCGATAGCAATACGTATAAAAACTTAAATCAAAACTTGACTGAAAGGCATAATGCAGAGAATCTTGTCTATAGCGATATTATACGTACACAAATAAAAGACGATGTAGGAGTGAAGACAAAGCATGTAAATATCGGTTACGATTACTACAGATTGTGTCTAATCACCGGCTCTGACGACAGAGCAACGAGACGTGTGCCTTAGGTGGAGCAGGAGCCAACCTTCTGGATGATCTTAGCTGGTTCTCGGTACAACAGGGTTAGTATTACTCAAGCTTTAGCTCTCAGCGTAGTATTGTACTGTTAAGTGTCTTCCGTTGGCATTGCCTGTCGTCTGTCTTCCGTTTCTGTTTTATTCTTTTGTTCAAGGTGTTGTCTGTCTACTGTCTTCCGTTTCTATTCTGTTTTTTTTTGTTTTTTGTTCTTTTGGTCACTGTCTTGTCTGAGTTTTGTCTTCCGTATCTCTTATGTTCTTTTGGTCACTGTCTTTGTCTGTGTTCCGTTTCTGTTCTGTTCTTTTGTTCATGGTCTTGTTGTTTCTTGACTTCCGTTTCAGTTCTGTCCTTTTGGTTAAGGTCTTTTCTGTCTTCTGTTTCTATTCTGTTCTTTTGGTAATGGTATTTTCTGTCTCCCCTCTTCCTTTCCTGTCCTGTTCTTTTGTTCGTGGTTTTGTCTGTCTACTTTCTTACGTATTTTCTGTTCTTTCGGTCACGGTTTTGTCTGTCTTCCGTTTCTTTTCTGTTCTTTTGTTTATGGTCTTGTCTGTCTTCCGTCTTCCGTTTCTTTCCATGTCTTTTGGTCATGGCCTTTGTTCTCACGGTCTTGTCTGTTGTCTCTTGTGTTTTTTGGTCAATGTCTTGTCTGTCTTCTATTTTTGTTGTGTTCTTCTGATTACGGTATTATCTGTCTCCTATCTTCCGTTTCTGTTCTATTCTATTGTTCATGGTCTGTCTGTCTTCCGTTTTAGTTCTGTTTTTTTTATCACGGTCTTGTCTGTCTTTTGTTTATGTTCTGTTCTTTTGGTCATGGTCTTATCCGTCCTACGTTTTAATGAATTTATTAAAGGGATTCGAAAACAAGTTATTAATAACTTATATAAATTCGTCTCCCTACTAGGGATAAATATATTTACGGGTTGTTTGGTTTTGATTATCAGTTTTTTCACTTCCTATACTAACATGACACTAAGTGTCGTTTTCAGCCGGAAGTAAATAAAATTAATATGAAGCGGAACCACGTTAAATTAACATTCTTTAATGAAAATATATTCTACGGCTGCATGTACAACGTAAAACAATATATTTTGCCCGGTGGATGCAAAATCTACCATTTCAATAACCCGCAATGGTATCATGTCTTGTTTGGATAATATTTCGATATGATTTAACTTGCAACTGCTGCGAGTGTTTTCAAAAACAATAAACATCAGGTGTGCTTACTAAAGTGATCGTAAATCCTTTGATGTACGTCCGTTACAAATTACGTGTGGGCTTCATTTGCAAGAATCTTGAAGGTAAGGTGTAACAATCGCGCCTGAATGAGCGGAGATGACACAAACCTCGGAGAAGACGTTTTTCACCTTTGAAATTTGAGTAATTAGCGGAGATAAATGATTACCCATTATTTTTTGTGGAAAATTGCCAGTATAATCCGTCTGACGTATAACTATTTTTTGCTGTGACGAACTCGTTTTATCTTTCTTGTGAAATTCAAGAATTTTATACCACACTCTGAAGGAAAACGCTGATTATATCCTTATTTATCAGTCCAATGATAATACGTTTGTATAATACCTCTGTTATAAATCACATATAAATATCCATTTCTTATGCAAAAAGTGACGATTTTAAAGTAAAAAACTTAAAAAATTAAACAAAAAGAAGTTGCAAATGGAGAATTTAAGCCATTGGTATGTAACAGAAGAAATCACTGCAGCATACAAATCATTCGTAAAAGACACAAATAACTCAAACTTGTGTCTCGTTTACCAGCAACATACTGTTTATTAAAGTTAGTCTATGACAGTTTTATATTTTCAAAAAGAAAGTTAAGGTGTGCGCGCAAATATGTATTTTCACAAAAGCAAGCCTACTAGGCTAAAAACCGACTACAATCCCTGTATAAGGGCAACATAAAAGAGTGAAGCAGAGATTACAATCAAGTATCAATTTGTCAAAATTGAAAACGAAAATACAATATAGAAATCAATGCGTGTTCGACATATCCTAATGTGAAACGCAAATAGACAGTAGAAATTATTGCGCGTTCCACAGTATCCTAATGGGTAACGAAATTGCCCTGAGCATATGCATGTTAAAGTGCGAGAAATGTGGAACAATTGGCAAATTAAAGCACATACAGCAAGCAATTTCGATCAAGCGAAATAAAATCACCATTATTCATACCAGTATAATCTTCAAATCGACTGAATAGAAAATAAGTAAAAGGAAGTCCATGTAAGTTCCTTATTTACCGGAAAATACAAGAGAATGTGTGTTCCATATAAGGAAGTCCACGTGAGTGCCCTTTTCACGAGAAAATACAAGAGAATGTGTGTTCCATATAAGGAAGTCAAAGTGAGTTCCCTATTTACCAGAAAATACAAGTGAATGTATGCTCCATATAAGGAAGTCCACACGAGTTCCCTATTTATCAGAAATTACAAGTGAATGTGTGCTCCATATAAGGATGTCCACGTGGGTTCCCTATTTACCGAAAAATACAAGAGAATGTGTGCCCCATATAAGGATGTCCACGTGAGTTCCCTTTTCAGGAGAAAATACAAGAGAATTTGTGCTCCATATAAGGAAGTTCATGTGAGTTCCCTATTTACCAGAAATTTCAAGTGAATGTGTGGTCCACAAAAGGAAGTCCACGTGAGTCCCCTATTTACCAGAAATTACAAGTGAATTTGTGCTCCATATAAGGATATCCACGTGAATTCCCTATTTACCAGAAAAAAACAAGTGAATGTGTGCCCAATATAAGGATGTCCAAGTGAGTTCCCTATTTACCAGAAAATACAAGTGAATGTGTGCTCCATATAAGGAAGTCCACATGAGTTCCATATTTTTCAAAAAAAAACAAGTGAATGTGTGCTCCATATAAGGAAGTCCAAGCGAGTTCCCTTTTTTCCAGAAAATAGAAGTGAATGTGTGCCCCATATAAAAGTCCACGTGACTTCTCTATTTACCAGAAAATACAAGTAAATGTGTGCTCCATATTAGGAAATTCACCTGAGTTCCCTATTTACCAGAAAATACATATGAATGTGTACTCCATATAAGTAAATTTGATAACCAACGCAAATCGAACCAACAAGTCAATTAGCACCCCATAATGGCAAAGCCGAAACAAAAAACATACTGAGTAAGTCAGCGTCTTTACTGGTCTAGTGAAAAACCAATCATTTAACGCTTCATTATGTCGTACAGATTGACCAGTACAAAAAATCACTGTGAACGAGAGGATACTGGTCAGTTCAGATAAAAACGAAACACACTAAGCTTTTTTAACTCTATTGAGAACGAAAGCTACCACACTGCCTTGATGAGCCAAAATACCCACATCTGCTCGGAAATCACAATGAAAACGCCATATCTGTCCACCTGGAAAACAAAACATAAAAAGCCCCATTCTGCTCACAGTATATTCAAAAAGAGTAATAAACGAACCAATTTCTTAATAAAAAGTACAAAGGAATAATTGAAACAAAGAATGATTAGTTCTGCACGAGGCAAGCGATTGGAAACATACTAAATTAATGAACAGATAAACATTAACAAATGAAGAAAATGTAGACATGTAAAGAGAATGAATGATCGTGATTTTTTACATAACAAAAGATGATCGAATCATCAACTGGGCTCCATAGTTTAAGCATTTTGGGAGGATTTGTATAATGAACAAATAAACGATTTGGCGTTTATTTGATAGCAAACGACACGAAAATTCAGAAAAATGTTGTTTACGAATAAATTTAACAACTGGAATGAACACTTTTGTACTTAATATACAGAAAAACCAGATTGTTCTGTTGATTTCAGCGACCTGACGACAACACAGATGTACGCAACCTATAGGGATGGCGTCTGTCGCAAGCAGACGATGTCCTGTAGCACGTGGATTTAGGAATGATATTCCGTACTTTCAACAGTGACGCTTAATAAGACGCAACAAGTAAATCTGCATAGAACTTTTATTTTATGACGAAGAAATTATTTAATTATCACACAATAATGAGTTGATGAGAGAATATGAATTTATAAATGATACGAAATGTGTCAATTAAATCTTGGAATAACAGAAACAGTGGTCCAACGTGTTGTGCAATGTCAAGTTGCGTATTTAGCCCGCCAAGTGTAATTATCTGCCTGCAAGGTGGAGGCGCAGACGACAAGATGAATTTCCTTCTTGTACGTAGACAAATTCGTAAAAAACGAAAAAAGAATTACGAAAGTACTACTCGCACTTTTGGCAAGAAAATAAGTTTTCACATCATTACTTATTCAACAATATCTTCGTAGCACAGGCGAAGTCAATAAATACAGATCTGAATCATACATGCATACATACATATTAAAAGAGTTGGGTAAAACATTTTTTCCCGACTGGACAGTACATCCCGATGAATACTTCCGGTTTAGTGGGAGACGACTCGCGTTGAATCAAGGCAAATATTTCCAAAATGAACGAAATTAAACAATATATAAATTAAAAAAGAGATATGGATTTATTGGCGCTTAAATCGATACCTATATATGTAAGGAATGTACCAAGTAAACAAGTCACAGCAAACCTATAGATGGAAAATCTAGAAAAGGCAAAGACGAAAACAAAGAATAAAACACAATAGCTTATGACTGCCAAAATTCAGTTTTTAAATTGTATTATTTCACAAAAATGTGTATACGGCGTGACCAAGTCGAAGGTGTTATGGAAATCTGTGGCCTGACATTTTCAGATTTTTAACAATGGTCTGGCAAAATGTCCAAAAAAGGACACATCAGTTGTTAAGACACCTTATGAGATCAATCAAGTAATACAATTTTTGAATGAGAAAATCTAAGAAGGCTGATATGAATGTTTGTTGTCGAAAAAACATTTTTTATATAAAGACGTAAGAAAAATTGTTTGGCGCACAACAGCATGCTCAAATGGTACAAAAAAGTTTGGTATCACGTACTATGCTGTCAAACCAATCAAAAAGTTTAAATAACGTGACCATTTACCATCCCGGACACGGAATAAAGTGTACTTCAATAGTATATTATTTTGACGATCAGGATATGCTAGGATTCGATAAAGAAATGATGCAAATTAAATATCAAATTGTGAAATACTTAAAAAAGCTAATACAACAATTCAAAACAAACAAAATAGCACTTTTTTTTTGTTTTTATCACGAAAGTTGCTCAAAGCATAACGTATACTTCAATCCACACTTATATTCGATTAGGCCGTAAAAAACAGCTCACGACAAATAAAGCAACGGAGTACTATATATTTCATATTATTCTATGTATTTGGTGGATTATTTCTGAACCAGCAGGTCACTCAATGAATAAAAATTTAATTAGATGTTCTTGATAGAAAACGGAGAGTTCATTTAGATTGGTTTCATTTGCATCTGGTGAAGCAAATAAGGACCAGTTGTTAAAACCACAACACTGCACAGTTGTGCAGTTTTCAGACCTGAAAATAAAAGAAAGGTTAAACATTCTAAGTTGGTGGAAAGCCTAAGGCGGGCACGTTCCGGGGAAGAAGTTAAGGATTTCAGATATCAAATTAAACATATTTTATTTGCAAAATATAGCAAATTGGGATTGGGTACAAGTTATTACAACAGAAGTTAAAGATAAATGAAAATAACATCCAACCAAAATAGATTTCGTTTGGTCATGAATGATATAAACTTCAAAGAGCCAGAGTGATCTGACGAATGCATTGGTTCAACCAATCGGTTGGTAGAGATATTAGCGATAGCCTAAAGTCAATATCAGATGTTAGTTTTGGTTTCTCAAAGACATGGTTTTCATGAATGAAATATAAGTTAATGTGGTAGAAGATACTGATGTAATGCCTACTGGCTTGTATTTGCCTATATCTGTAGCAATGTGATGCATTCTTTATTTAGATCTCTTTAAAATGGGTTATGTTAGTGCTGATAACATTAGTTCATGACTTGTAATTATGGATACAAGCTTCTAGAAACGTTCAGTCGATACATTGAGTTTACTACGTTCGACACTATAAATTTGAGACATTCTTAGAACCGTTTAGAAATAGGTATTTATTGAAGATTAAGAGAATAACAAAACAATTTTAAAACTTTGACCTTTCCAAGTCAGTGCAAAATATTTCTAACAGATAAAAGTTAAATAACGTAAATATTATTAACGCAAATCCCCAAATGGGAAACAATATCTGTACACATTAATCATGTATATACTAATTTAAAAAAAGGCATTGATAGTAGGAGCATTTAGATGCAGCAAAACATGTTTAACCCCACCACATGTTTCATGTGCCTGTAAGGAGAAGAGGTCATTGGTTGTTCTTTTTATTTCACATTCTGTTTTGTATTTAAATGAAGAACATTGAGCAATACTTAATTTGACATATGCACGTTTATTTGTTTGGACGATCTGCCTTTTCTTAAAGGAGTTATGAGGACCTCAGAATTAAACAATGTCCTCCCTTTCTAGCGGAGATGGATTGTGATCATAACTTATATCATTCATTTTTCATATTTTAACCTGTCAGTAAATAATAACATGCTGATGTCTTTACAAAATACTTCTAGATTCTTATTCAAACAGTTTGCCATACAATGCATTAGGCCATAATAAATAAATTCCTAGATTCTCATCCAACTTTTTTCAAAATATTGGGCGGGGGACGAATTTTATTTTTTATTTTTTATCATATTTCTTGAAAAATGCTGTCAATTTGAAAGAAATTTGCCTAAATTTGGCAAAATTCAAAATAAAATTTTTTGGGGCGGTTGAAAAAAATCAGGGCGGGAGGGGATGAGAATCTAGGATATTTTTTATTATGGCCTTAATGATATGACAGCTAATTTTTTTTTTTTAATTTAATGTTTGTTTCTGCTTGCAAATTTCAAAATGATGAACATCTATACTGCATATTTAATTACTGTAATATTTATGGCGTTATCATGTTTGCAATCAATGTGGTTATGGCTTTTCCAAAACCACATAAAATCATATATCTTAATGGCAAATATGTTTATAGGTAGACATCGTACT
Source organism: Geukensia granosissima (assembly GCA_032357055.1). Lineage (NCBI taxonomy): Eukaryota > Metazoa > Mollusca > Bivalvia > Mytilida > Mytilidae > Geukensia > Geukensia granosissima. Next base: position 443,507 of record JAULBM010000007.1, read on the forward strand.
GGTACAACAATAACAGAATCTGGATCTTTATTAAACTTACCAGGTATAGTTGTCTACATTGGCACACATTATTTTATTTAATGGAAAAGCTCTAAAAGTTGCACCTTTTCAACTGATACAACTTTTAGTAGACTGCGTAAACACCAAAAGACCTTTAATTAGGGTGATTAATGTTCCAATTATGGAGATGTAATACAGTCAAAAGTGTGTTTACATTGAAAAGGCTCAATTCATATTTCATACTTTTTAAAAGTTAACATGATTCTCTATGAAACAAAAGATTTAAGTTTTGTGCTTTTATTTACCCTATGTCTTGTTCCCTTGTAAGAATATGGAATCAAATAAACTGTATATACTTGCTGAAAAGTCTTTCCTTGGAAGGGGTCTGACTTATAAGCAAGGCCTAGCCGAAGAAAGAAAAATTTGTGGTTGAATTTGGAAAGAAAAGATCGCTGCACCATTCAAACCAACTCAATGGGCCATCTGGAGTTGTCGGAGAGTTGAATTATCGTATTGTGAATACAATAATGTACTGATCAATAAAAAACATAGAAAACTGGTAAATGTTGTTTATTTTCTTACTGTTTTACTTTTGCACACGGTACTTTTTATTTTGCAAACACTTCTGGTTTGGTAAATAACCGAAAAGCTTAACCACAATATTGCAAGAGACGGTCCAAATCCATTATTTACTTTATCTTTGTTCACTTTTATAATGAGACACTGATATAAGTGGTTTAAATTATTATTGTAATGTAACTAGAGCTCTGTTGTCCGAGGAGCCCCAACAGAACAGATGCATACCCCCGTAAAATTGACATTAATACTGTGAGCAAAGCTCACTATGTATACC
>JAULBM010000007.1:461425-482196 GCA_032357055.1 Geukensia granosissima
TCGCCTGCACTGTGTCCAGCGCCCTAGACCACTCGGCCACCTAGGCTATATAAAAATATAGCTTTCGGTGATATATATATTATATATAATATATATATTCATGGTCCACAAAAAAATCATATATATACAAGTAAATTCCAAGCAATGGAACAGCACAAATACTGAACTGCACCAAATGGACAAGATAGTCAATCTCTCTGCAGATCTATTGTACATAATGAAAACTTTACGTCAAACTCATTGTACAAACCAACGTCAAGCGCACGGCACCCATGTCAGAAAATACGCGTCCATGTACTGGACCAATGAAAAACTGGTCAGTGTAGTACATCCTGGGACAAGCCAACGTCAAATGTACTGTATGGATGTTAAATATGTTAGTTAACAGTTCCGCGTCAAACGCAAAGTATGGATTACAAACACGTTAGTGTTGTGTGCCAACAGGAGAAAGCGTCAGTGTACTATATTACAGACGGTGATTTCAACAGGTTCAGTTTAAACAACACAACAGAACATACGATAATTAACATAAGAGACAAAATTGGTTATTTAGCCAAAAATTAAAACAAAATTAGACACCAAGTCCTTTTTAAACGTAAAACTGGGGCTATAAACGACGACAACAGAACCAGACTGGTGCTCAATATAAAGAAACAATTGTTTTATTTTTATCTCTCATCCTGTTTGGTTTTCAGTAAGAATTTGACAGACGAAACGGAAATTAGTGGTAAATATAATAATTGCAGTTTCTTTGTTTAGTAGGTTTGACTGTGATTTCCTAGTAACACATCGAAAACAAAGAGAACTGACACTTTATTTAACTTTCTATTGACAAACTCATTAAATATTTGGGAACTTAACATGTCGTTTCTGTAATTTTACAGTCGTGCAGTATTGACTACGAAACAAATTTTAATTTGAAGACTTATTAAGTGAGAAATTATAGGAATAGGAAAATTCTATTACAAAAATCGAGAGCTAGATACAATGAAGTGTATCGAACCTGTCCTTATTTAAACATTCGTCTGTTGTTACTTTCAGTTAAGTGGCGGTTTAGTTAATCACTCCAATCAAATGAAGATGAATTAACAATTTCCCTTTAACTTTTATCAAATCTCACGTCAATCTCTATGGACTATCATGAAGTTTTAATCCGGGCTTTCTGACGTTTGCTTCTACCGGCGCCAATCAGCTGGTACATTCACACCCGATATCATTATTTAATTCCACGCTATTCCTCCGCGAAGGTTAACATCAAATGAGAAACTTTTTGGAATTTATGACTTAACACTTACGGAAGAGACTACACATAGAAGCAATATAGTGCACAAATAAAAATATTATGTCTTTGGCGACAGACAAAGCTGTTTTAAGGACTTGAATATTTACATTTGGTGTAAATATAAACATTAAATTTAAGGCTGTATATCAATCAATGTACTTAATGTAAAAGATTGCGCAATATCTTAAATTTCCGACATTTTATACGATTTTTAAATAGAAGAATAATGTCCTTTTTATAAACTGAAATATTTTTAACCATGTACGCAAAAAATAAATTGATGAATTCCACTTGAATTTCATGGTAGTTATTAAAGAAAAACTTCTATAAGTTTAAAAAAGGACAAAGCCAAGGTGACCGCCAGCACATCTCAGTGATTCTTATCCTAAACCTTGTAAGAAAATGCCCCTATCAAAAGTATACATGTTAACGGTCTACTCTCTATTTCATTTCACTTCATCGAATGCCTTTTATAAAAAGACAAGTCGCTATGGGATTTTCATTGTAAAAGGGAAATAACTTTCTTGGCTCCCTGTAGAATATCCATACAGTAACATACATACCTTAACATGTATTGAAAATGTCTTTCTCACATTTTAGCAACAATTTATACAAGTAAATATTTGATATCATTTCATTTTGAAAATTAAGTAATTTAGTAGACAAACAAATAACAGTGTGAAATCCCCCCCCCCCTAAAACAGTTTTTATTGTCCCGCAACATATCTCTTGAGGGCAGTACTTTTATTTCTATGTTTTATTGACTGACTTATTGTTAATAATACTTCTTAACAAAAAGTTGAAAAATATTTCTAAGTTAAAATTTTTAAATTTCCAAAAAGCCATTCTAGAAGTAAAGTTTAAAAACAGTACATACGAAAATGCCTATAAATGTGAAAAGTGTTTAAGAAAATGGTAACGGAAGACCCCAAATTGCAGTTAATATATTTTAAGAAAAAGGTTTTGTGGTGTGTTTGTCTATGCGACAGTCATCCTTAACGTATGACTGTCAAACATCAATAGCTTGTCCTAAGGCTTTCAGTAATGGACACAAATACACACCCAATGCAAGCTGTGAAAGACCCTGGACTGTTTCTTAGGCCTTCAATAATTGACGCAAATACAAACCGCAAGGCAAGCTGTAAAAGACCTTCAATATCGGTCAGAAATAAACAAACAAGGCAAGCTGTAAAAGACCTTCAATATCGGTCAGAAATAAACAAACAAGGCAAGCTGTAAAAGACCACGGGCCTGTTTGCGGGATTTGCCTTTAGTTCCCCGTATTCTGTATACATTGAATTTGGTCCTCGGACCCAGAAACATAAGGATAATCAGGTCCGTAAAAGACTTTTTTTATCAAAGTAAGTAACAACACCATTTGCAGACTTTTATTTAAAAAAGATATTTGAAGCTCAGTCATACATATGAATTGAGACGTTAATTTAAGCAAGCTCGTGTTGAAGTCCACTTGCAGTTGAGAGGTTAATTTAAGCATGCCCGTGTTGAAGTCCGTTTGTTGAGAGAGTAATTTAAGCATGCATGCCCGTGGAAATGCCCATATGCTGAGAGGATATAAACATGCCCGCAGTGAAGCCAACTTGCTGAGAGGGTAAATTAAGCATTCCCGCATTGAAGTCCATTTATTGAGCTAGTAATTTTAACATGTCCGCGTTGAAGTCGTTTGTAAGCACGCCCGCTTGGAAGTCCACTTGCATATTGAGAGTGATTTAAACATACCCATGTTGAAATCCATTTGTTGAGTGGGTAACTTAATCATGCCCATTGTTGAAGTCCACTTGTTGAGAGGATAATTTAAGTATGTCCGTGTTGAAGTCCATTTGCTGAGAGGGTAATTTAAGCATGCCCGCTCCCGAGGGAGTTAGACTCAAGAAAGGCAGAAATGATAGTCAACCAGTCATGGACGATTAACATCGACATCTGAGTTTGAATATTGTATAAAATTAAAACTCTTTGTTTTGGTTACTAAGATTTTATTAGTTTAAACATATTTATTCAATCAACACATTTAAAACCAGCAATATAACATACAGATGAGATTCGGAAACAAGTACGAAAACTTGTATAAATCCGTCTCCTTAAAAAGATGTTTTTGGATATAAATATATGATTACTTACAGTTTTTAATGCGATTATTGATTATACCGAGCCTTTTATATATTGATTTTGTGGTGAAAAAATGATGGTTAAAGAAGGAAAATAGTTTAAGACATTATATCATTACTGTCGGAATTACTGCTCCCTCGGCTTCATGTTAAGCCTCAAAAGTCTCTCTAGACAAAGGGGAGATAATCAACAACACATAAAATGAATATATATCAAATCTACATACAACACTTAAAATGATGAGCATTTATTATACTTTTTAAATGTCTCGGCTTTCTTTCTTACAGTCGTTTGTCTCTCAGTTTCAATCGCTGCAAATCTTTGAAGTGATACAGATATGATATATAGAGCCTAAATATGTCTTAAATACACAGAAGGCCGACAAAATGTCTGAAACACGAACGTTACAACACATAGTCCGGCAAATCTGTTACAACTTTGTCGCACACATAGACTCGACGTGTGTCTGGTTCTAGGGTGGCCAACCCTTTGAAGGGTCTTGAAATTTTGATGAATATACACCCAAGATCTGCCCAGACGCCATGTTCTTAACGTGTGGATCAATGACTTAAACTGAGCCAATCAAAAGTGAAAAAATATTTTCTGTGTCTAAATGAATGACAAATCGCAAGACTGGTACATTCGGAAGTCAAAACAAGGTTAAAGATCATGGTGAAAGGACATCGGAATGTTCTTTAGATTAGACACAATTTGAACAGGAGGTCCGATGATGTTTAACAAGATTAAGATTTGTTTGAAACAGACAGTAATTTGTATCCTTTTTGGTGCCAGATAGTACAAACTTAATTTGTCGTTTTGTCTTTTAAAATTGATTTTGTGTCGATCATTAACTAACTACATTGTTCTGTTTCTAGTTATATTGTACTCAATGACGTTAAGACTTATCGTATATGGAATACATGCCAGAAAGACACGATCCACATCTTACATACGTTTATAACAAATATTCAAACGTCAAAAATTACGTATAAAGCTCCTTTCTGGGATTACCTTCATAAGACATGCTAAGGGCCGAAAACATAATGCCCTGTTATCAAATATTTTAACAAAATAGAAAAATAACAACGATTGTAAACAGTATATTTAGCGTATAAACTGTAAACTGTATATAAAGCGTATAAACCGTATATAACGCGTATAAACATGTATTCAAATTGAATGCATCTGTATTAGTGTACCCGTTTTAAGGTGGACGTTCATTCAACGTAATTGCTTCTAAAAATAACGGTTCATTGCCCACAGACAAGAAAACTGAATCATATAAAAACTGTATATGGATATATAGCGCTTTTTAGGATCTCGCTCCTAAGGTTATCACAATCCATGGACATTCGCGCAAGTTTTCATACGGTATCAGCGTAAGTTGAACATGTGTGCAAATGTTTTGGCGCCTTGATATGTTGTCCATTGACGCATATTAAATTCATATATTTTATAAATTATGAATAGACTGCACCTATCCATTCGATTGCAAACAAAAACAGAATCAGAACAGATGTGTAAATAGGTATAATTTTAATAGATTATTATTATTAATAGGCTTTTTACCCCAGTATTTATTTCACTTTTTGGCCCAATTTCTAAAATTTATAAAGTCTGTGTAAAAATTGGCAAATATATCTGCATGTATAGTGCATGTGTAATAAGCTTAAAAGAATACTTGCACATTAAATGCGTTTGAATGCGGTTTTTTACATGCACATTTTGTTCACTTTATTATCTTTCCTTAAAAATTAATTAAGACAAATTTTAACAGTCAAAGGCAATTTCCCTCTTTAATTAAGGGTCGTGCTATGTTTGTAATTATGAAGGCCTTTCGTATCAATTTGATAAATCATGGAAAATTTGTGAAAATTGACAAAATTGCTTTAAACTCGAGGCATAGTTATATTTCTTTCAACTATTAGTCACATCTTTATATAGTTTACAGAACTAATGATTATTATATAAATCTGATTCCATAGCATATTCATTCTTTGTATTGTCAAGATATATTAAAAAATTAACATCATTATTTAAAACAAATACAGCGGAAAATGGCTTAATGTTTTGACATCTAGTTCGTATGTGCACAATAAATATCCGAGTGGTGAACAAACGTCAACGGGCTTTCCCAACCTTTAGTTGTCATTTCCACTTCGTATTCTAAATATTACTATAGGTTAAGCAGACGAGAATCGTGGCGTATATATTTTTTTCAAATAAATTCATTTGAACAGAAAAGTTTGTTTTTATTTGTTTCAAAGTATATTATGTTTCGTTAAAAGTCACTGTAGAATATATTTTTTAATTCGTTGTTTAAATGTAAAAATGACTCTATACAAACTACTTTCTCAAAGATTTTCACTCCCCCTGATATCATTTGAGTAAATTATTTTTCTTATGGCCAATCAAAATTTATTTCTAGTTCTTTGGATTTTTTGTGATGGAAAAAGGTGCAAGCGTGCGAAATTATTTGCTTTAATTTTTTTAAGAAATGGCAAAATATTGGAGCGCAACTTCAAAAACTGATGCAAAAACTTGTTTTCCCTTCATTTTGTATATTTTAGGAGCGAGCGGGCAAATTTTTATTTTGATATCTAGGAATAACAATGAAAATTTCTTAAAAAAAGTAGGATAAAATGGAGCGAGTAAAGTTTTTTGGAATTTTGAACCCATATACTATTAGAAGCGGGCGAATCCGAAGAACTATCAAGTAGTTTGGAGTGGCCTATAATTATTATATTCAACGGTAAATACATTTTTTAATAATCACAATTATTGATTTGAATTGATATAAAAACAGTCAAAACATTCTTTTATATGTCCATTATATTTTTTTTTATTTTGTAAAAATTCAAAAAGTCATAGGCAGTGCATCCTTACATTAAATACCCGTTTTTCATTGCATCAGTCCTTTTGGTCATGACATCCTTTCGAACGGTAATCGTTACCTTTCACCTTTAGCCAGGACATCCTGTGGTCACTCGAGGGTCACTCTTGTTTCTACAACCATGAAAAAGGGGCCTTTTCATCTTATTTTGTCTAATTATGTTTGTTGACGTTGTGGTAATTTGTTATATCCCTTTATCCCTTGTAACGTATCAGATCGTTCCGCGGACTGATGAATCTAACACGATTACAAGTGTTTTGTATATTGCTTTTTCATGTTGTTTTTCTACAAAGTCACACTTCGGTGCTTTGATCCATGACAGTTTTTGCTTAATCACAAGTTTTGATTCATGTTTACTGTCATTCTCTGAATTTTGATTATAATTTCTCAGATTTTCCGGGTTTTAGTACTACTATATTGTGTTTTTTATTTCAAAACATGAAAAGAAAACATGGATTGTCAAATACTCTCAGAGTATAAATCTTCACAATTTTAACTAAAACCTGTCTTAAAGATCATAAAGATCTCAGTCTATACGTGTAGTGTACTCAGTACAAAACATGCAAAAGCTAACCCCTGTGAACTTATAACATGCATTGTGATCTTCAGTGTACTGGATGTCCTCGTCGTGGAAGGTAAAATCTAATTTTGTTTAACAGCGGAAATAGATCTATCGCAAAATACTACAAATAAAATGATCCAAAGCAATATTTTAGTTGCCATATTTCATAACTCATTGACCTGCATGAGATGTTTTGGCAATTCTTTCACGGCGTCGCGTTCTGATTTGTCGACTCTTACTTGAATTTTGCTTTCCGTAGTGGTTTTGATTGTATCTTATTATGTTTCTTAATCTGTTATTTGTCATCTGCACGTTAATTCAATAAACATACCTATCGTCTGCACGACTTTTCCAAAGTGTATCGGTCGTTTGCACGATTTTTTCCAAAAAGAAATGGTCGTCCGATTCATTATTCCAAAAAGTACCAGTCGTCTGCATGATTATTTATTCCAAAAAGTATCGGCCGTCTGCATGGTTATTTATTCCAAAAAGTATCGGTCGTCTGCATGATTATTCAAAAAAGGACCGGTCGTCTGCATGATTATTTATTCCAAAAAGTACCGGTCGTCTGAACGATTTTTTCCAAAAAAGTACCTGTCGTCTGCATGATTATTCCAAAAAGTACCGGTCGTCTGAACGATTTTTTCCAATTAGTACCTGTCGTCTGCTTGATTTTTCCAAAAAGTACCGGTCGTCTGCATGATTATCCAAAAAGTACCTGTCGTCTGCATGATTATTCCAAAAAGTACCGGTCGTCTGTATGATTATTCAAGAAAAGACCGGTCGTCTTCGTTTTTCCAAATGTGCCTGTAGTCAGTAAGGTTATTGCAAACCATTGCAGATTAATCCCTAGTGACCTGTCGTCTTAAAGGTTACTGCGGAATAACATGAAGTCTGCATGGCTAATCCAGAATCATGTGTCGTCAGCACGCGCAATCTAGAACCTAACGTCTATACAGTTACTTTAGAAATACTTTATGACTGCACGGTTATTTTAGAGTTTTCGTGGTTACTCCAGAATTACGTGTTTTCTTCACGGTTATACTCCAAAATTACGTGTTGTCTTCACGGTTACTCCAGAATAATGTGTTACGGTTAATCCACATTTACACGTCGTCTGATTGATGACTTAATTGTCTGCATTGATGATCTAGAATTACATGTTTATGCAAGTATTTCCAGAATTACCTTGCGCCTGCACTATTTCTCAAGAATTACGTACCATCTGCAAGGTTTTGTAATTTCAGCGTGATTGCTCCAGAACTGCGCATCGTCTGCATTGTTATTCTGGAATTGGGTGTCCTCCTGACGGTTATATTCTCGGCATGTATGGCCTTACGTGCTGTGCTCATGATATTGCTCCAGAAATGCATGTCGTCTGCACAGTAACTCTAGTAATTCGTGCCTTTTGCGCAGTTATTCAAGATCCATGATAACTTTAGAATAACATGTCGTCTGCAATTTTCACTAGGTAAAGGTGTCGTATATATAATTTGGTATTTATAAAGCTTACGATATTTGGTGCCATTAGTTATGTTGACCAGTCATTTTTGGAATTAATGATATTCTCATGTTGGCTCACCTGGTCAAAGGCCTTGTGAGCTATAGTCATCGTTTGGCGTCCATCGTCTGTACATTTCCTTACTTTGCCCTGAAACGCTAAACCAAATGGAACAAAACATAACATGAATAATCTTTATGGAAGGTCCTTTATAATCTTTGTTTATTTTGTCCCGATCAGGTTTTAAAAATGTTTGCCACGGGGAATTATTATGATTCCTCTCAAACTGCTTCATCTAATGAAATGATTCTTTTAAACGAAGCATCTATGAGATTTTTTTTTTTTAAATGTTTCATTTTTAAAAAAATACAGGTTGAACTATGTTATACAAATATGAGAAATGTGAGTATGCTGAACACGTGTTTCAAGAAGTAACCTCTTATCAGCAGAATTAACATAAACAATAGGAAGACCAAGATCCAAACATAGTGAAAACTCATATCCGAAACAAACCAAAATAGGCAGTCAAATCAAACGGAAAGGACATCTGCCATGTGCAATATAAAGAATTAAGTCAACAACATACATGGCCGCCATTAGAATTTTTTACCTGATTGGTTGTTTTTAAAACTTCAAATACTCGGTCTAAAACGCTTATACCCAAATTAATTGAAACTTACTGTGCAGCATCTTTGGAAGGTCATTTATAAAATTTGCTGACCATTGTCGGATCAGGTTACAAACATGGCTGCGACGAGCATTATGACTATGAAAAAAAAATCTTCTTCTTTGAAATGCCCACTCGATGAAATATTAAAATACATGTATCTGTTTAATAGTTATATGGGACTTATGTACTTAGTGTGGAAAAATTCGTAGTTTCAACGGTTTTAAAAGGTTTACAAAAAATGCTGATGTTATTTTTAGAGTCTTTTATTCAGCTTGCTTTACGATGTGGATCTTTGTCCATGGTTGAAGCCGGAAAATACTTGTATACATAATTTTTTTCATAATTTTGGATTCATTGACAATGATACTGATTTGACTCGATCCATATTTGTTAAAAGAACAAGTTTCTCGTGTTTCCCCCTCGTCAACTAACCATAATCTACATTTAAACTATATCGTTCAACGATTTTTTTTAAACGTCGATGGCGACAAGATAGCGAAAAGTAATAGAATAAAGTTGTCAGTTGGCACAAGAAATGTGTACAATCGTTCGTTTACAGTAAAGCGATAATTTGGGGTTAGCCTTCATCACAACAACTTAATGATGTGCCCAGGATAAAACAGTCAATAATCATCGCATTACGCCATTGATGGATCATGTTTTGACAAGGGAGGTCATTTGCAGTAGCATATTCTGCTTTGATATCCATGCTGAAATTATCAAGAAGACCTCATTATATCAATCCGAGAACTGAAGTTTGCTCTAGTCCACACAGGAGTTCGGCGACATTAACCAACAATTAAATTGTCCGCTTCATCGCCGAATGCATTAGTTTTGACATTTTTCTTGTCGAATTGACGATTTGTGAATCGGTGTTGTTTGGTCTGCGCAGCAGAAGACATGCTGGTTCCACTAATTACCGATCGCCGTCTCTTGTCATTATATCGCATTGATCAGAGACGAACCAGATTGCGAGAAACCCGTAACCGTTGGTCATACCGATCCTATCTCTCTATCAAAATTGTATCAACAGATATCAACGTCTTTTCTACTGCTATTTGTATAAAAGATAATCTATAATTGGGCCGTTACAACTACTCAGTGATGTAAGCAGTACGAACGTAGTATCAATGGGGAAAGCTATAAGCAGAAAAATGTGTGTTAAACTAAAACATCACTGTATCATGTCACGAAAATTACATACTCTGTCACTTTACGGTGCCAAATAAGAATAGTTGTGCTATACGTTTGTGTATTCTGCACCTAGATAACTGTTTATTGATGGAGAAAAGAATGTTCGACTCACGTCAAGGACTTTGTAGTTACATGGGAGTTTGGTCATGTGCCATAGCGGTCATTCATGAAAATATTTCGTACGATGGCTCTTCTCTTCTCATTCCTCTTTTGTTAATGATTTCTGTAAGTGCAATTTTTAGGGGAAACTGGCAGTACCCAAGCATCGGGTTTCCAATTTATGTCTTTTATTTTTAATACTTTTCCCAACTAATTTTTTGGGTTGATATCGGAATAATCAACTGTAAAAATTGTTAATATCGACAAATTGTCGTCAACTGACAGTGTTTTTCACGAGACAAAAACGAAAATTAATACTATTTTTCCATTTGATTTGGTATGATAATTGTGTATCATCATCGTTTAAGTTCAAAGTCATTAAACGAATGAGAAGTAGACAATTTGACGAATTAAACGGCTGATATATCGAAGGATTTCATCAAGGAGCAAATGCTATTTGATAGAAGTAGATTATGAAATTAAGATAACTCGACCCCCTACGGTTAAAACTGAAGGAATAAAAGTGTCAGTGTTCATATCAATATTTTAAACAATCAAAATTAAGACGAAAGTACGAAAGACGAAAGATAGATACAATTTAAATTAATAGAGAAAAAAATTTAACAGCCAAATTTAAAATTGAAACTTTTTCAGGAATAAACTGAGTAATTTGTCACTATCTAAATATTTTAACTATGATGAAATTAAATAAATTTATGTTTATTATAATGAATTGATCTGTTTATTTTCGCTTGTATATTCATTAATAAATAAAAAATCGAAATGTCAATTAACTTAAGGAAATTTGAAATAATTTTGCATGTTTTTATGAAGAGACATCCCAGTTATGAAAAGAAACAGCATATGATGGAAACGGCACCTTAAAACTGAGATTGTCATTTGTAAAAATAGTACAAAACTATAAACATGATATAATTTACTGAAAAAAAGCGACTGAAGGTCTGGTAAAAAAATGACATCTCTGTCACATTACTATAACGTCAAAACTTTGACAACTTGATGTGTTGAATAATTAGTCGAGAAGAGCAAACTGCCATTGGACTTTACAACGTAATTCTCAGATGTTTATTGCCGTTTGCGGCCTATAACTAACGTACTAGATGCTATTTTTTCCCGTACTTTATGCTTTTGACAGATATTGTTGTTTTTCCTCCCTATTAAGATGACACCTTGGGATAGTTCCTATTAACATGATCCATTTGACACTTTTGAAAATTAAACATTAAAAATTTCATGTAATAATTGTATTTCAAGTGTGGTTTTAATGGTTCATATATTTTTTAACGTAAACTGTCTGACCGCCATGGGGATGTTAAAAGTGTCCTGCGTACGAGGTCTAAATTTTGTGTTTATAAGATGCAAAACAAAAATAATAATAAAAAAATCGATACAACATTAAACATTTTCTATCCGACTTTTTATTAAAGGAGTGGATTTTAGGATTTTAGATAGTTTTTTACATTATATTTTACTTAAATCATGTCGTGTTTATATTTATACTTCTATGGTTTAACAAATGTAATTATTCCTTTTTATCAGGACCTAAGACAAATCAGAGACTTCATTTAAAGACATACATGTATGTCTATGTGTATATATATCTCTCTTCGTCCATAGTTTATCCTAGCAGACAATTCTTTAAAATCCTTCTATGTTAAATGTAGACACGACTAAATACTTCCATAGTTTAAACTAGATGCCAATTCCTATGTTACGTTTTTGTTAGTTTTTTAGACTTGTGCATATATTAGGTGATCTCTTTTAGACTCGTACATGTGTTTAGGGATCTTTTTTAGACTCATGCAAATGTTTAGGGATCTCTTTTACCCTCATGTATGTGTTTATGGACCTATTTTAGACTCATGCATGTGTTTATATATCTCTTTTAGACTCATCTATGTGATTATGGATCTCTTTCAGACTCATCCATGTGTTTAGGGATCTCTTTTAGATTCGTGCATTTGTTAAGTGATCTCTTTTAGACCCATAAATGTGTTGAGAGATATCTTTTAGACTCGTGCATGTGTTTAGGGATCTCTTTTAGATTCATGCATATGTTGAGAGATCTCTTTTAGACCCATGCATGTGTTATTTGTCTCTTGCAGATCCATGCATGTGTTTGGAGATCTCTTTTAGACTTATGAATGTGTTGAGGGATCACGTTTAGACTCATGTATGTTCATTTGTCTCTTGTAGCCTCATGTATTTGTTTAGGGATCTCTATTAGACTCATGCATGTGGTATTAGTCTCTTCCCAGTCTACTCCCTGTTGGTCTATTTCCATTTGGTCTACTCACAGTTCGTCTACTGTGAAAAAAATGTCATTCCCATTTGGTCTATTCACGGTTCGTCTACTGTGAAAAAAAGTTATTCCCATTTGGTCTACTCACAGTTCGTCTACTGTGAAAAAAATGTTATTCCCATTTGGTCTACTCACAGTTCGTCTACTGTGAAAAAATGTTATTCCCATTTGTTCTACTCACAGTTCGTCTACTGTGAAAAAAAAATGTTATTCCCATTTGGTCTACTTTGAGGAAAACCTTTATTTTTAGATAAGATATTAAATAAATTTTTAAATATATTTTGATCTCTTAATATTCTTTTTGTATTTTTGGATGTTAGAATTTTTTTGTTGTAGATAAATTGCCTATTTGAAACCATACTTTTGAGTTCATATGGAATGGCTTCGTCCCTTCAGACTTGACAATCTCCTTTGTTTGTCTACAGTTCCACAACATAACATAAGGAGTTGATTAACATTGATAACAGTAATGATTTTATAGTTTTAGTTCTGAATACATTAAAATAATTGTTTGATTTGAAATTAGAAAGAGTGCAACATACACATTGATATATATATTAGAGGTTCAGTTCAACAAAAGATTGTTCATAGAACAATTAAACTTTTAACAAATGCATGTCGTTGATATAAATTGCTAAGAGCAAATATACAAAAACACCCCCACCCCCCCAAACCTCCCCCCAAAAAAATTAATTTTTTTCATCCAAAATGATATTAAAAAATTATAAAATGTGAAATAAAGTTTTATTAAATTCTCTTTGGGAAAGCCCTTATTTTTTTTCAGAGTAGACCAAATGGGAACAATATATTTTTTAAAGTAGACGAAATGGGAGTAGACTAACTGGGAATGGTCAAATAGTAGACGAACTGGGAGTACCCAAACGGGAGTAGAACAACTGGGATGTTATCGTCTCTTAAAGACTCATGCATTTGTTCATGGATCCCTTTTAGATAAGAGATAATTTTTTTAGACTTATGAATGTGTTTAGGGGTCCCTTTTAGATAAGAGATAATTTTTTTAGACTTATGAATGTGTTTGGGGATCATTATTAGACTCAAGCATGTGTTATTTGTCTTTTGTAGACTCATGCATGCGTTAAGGGATCTCTTTTAGATTCTTTCATGACTCACGTATGTGTTATTTATTTGTTGTAGACACGTGCATAAGATTAGTTTTCTCTTTTAGACTCATTCAAGTGTTGAGGGATCTCTTTTAGACTCTTGCCTTTGTTGATGGATCTCATTTAGACCCCTGCATTTGTGATGGATCTCTTTTACACTCATGCCTGTGATTATGGATCTCTTTTAGACTCATGCATGTGTTAAGGGATCACTTTTACACTCACATTTGTGTTTAGAGATCTCTTTTGCACTCATGTTTATGTTTAGGGATCTCTTTTACACTCACGCATGTATTTAGGTTCTCTTTTACACTCGTGTTTGTGATTTGGGATCTCTTTTACACTCATGCATGTGTTTAGGGATCTCCTTTACACTCATGTTTATGTTTAGGGATCTCTTTTACACTCATGCATGTGTTAAGGGATCTCTTTTACACTCACGCATGTGTTTAGGGATCTCCTTTACACTAATGTTTATGTTAAGGACTCTCTTTTACACTCATACATGTGTTAAGGGATCTCTTTTACACTCACGTATGTGTTTAGGGATCTCCTTTAGACTCATGTTTATGTTTAGGGATCTCTTTTACACTCATGCATGTGTTAAGGGATCTCTTTTACACTCACGCATATGTTAAGGGATCTCTTTTACACTCATGTTTGTGTTTAGGGATCTCTTTTACACTCATGGTTGTGTTTAGATCTTTTTACACTCATGTTTGTGTTTAATGACCTCTTTTACACTCATGTTTGTGTTTAATGACCTCTTTTACACTCATGTTTGTGTTTAGGGATCTTTTTACACTCACGCATGTGTTAAGGGATCAATGAGGAAACATTTTTTCTATACTTAATTTTCTTTCATCGGTTGTGTATTTAATTTTCTTTCATCGGTTGTGTATTTTATTTTCAGTCTAACGTATTTAACCTACATGTATATAAACTTTTACCTTTATTGATACAGTCATAAACGGATTTATACTATGTTAACGTGTAATTTTCAATAATTACTTATATGAAAATTACACTTAAGCAATAAATTTAAGCGGTCTATGTTTACACGGGGTATATATTGTATCCTAAATGTAAACACTTGGAGACTTATCAATGGGCAATGACTTAAGACGGAATCCATGGATTGTTTGTTAAGATGTTCATTTAATGGGGCGTCAAAATCATATTCAGACTACTTCTTATGGGTACTAGTTATCTCGGCTAACGTCAGAAAATCTCAGCCCCGTATTGTTAAGAAGGGACACAACGGCACCGTAAGATTGTATAGTTTTATGTTTATGATTTAATTTTAGCAGTATGAAAATAAATATATATCTATATAACAACTCCCACGGTTCGTCGCTGTGGTCAGCATTATGTTGCTTACCTGTACAATAACATACTGAAGTTTTAGCGCCGTAGTGTGAAAGATTAAATGGAACTTACAATGGTGTAAGAGCATCGGCTCTTTCCTTTCTTTCGAAAAAAAAACAATTTGCACCGAAAGTACACTATTACTTCTTGTACTACGTATGGTCAATTCACCATTTTCTCAACTATTTTCCTTTTAAAACGTGTTACAAATCTAAAAAAAATGACAATATGATATTCGGAATATTCAAATTCAAATTATTTATTAGGAAAAAGCTCAGCTAAAGAACAATGTGTCATTATACAATGCATAATCCAAAACATATAATATGACAGTTACTTAAATATAAAACAACTACATATCAGTATCAAACTTTCCCCCTTTATACCTCGACTATACTGCTTAGGTGATTAAGGCCTTGCAAGTTATCATGTTTCATATACATGTACACAATATAAAAAATATAAATTTATTAAGTAATGTGAGAGTAAGTATACAAAAATTTATTATAAATCATATGATATTTACCAATATCAATTATGATTTATACTCCAACAAAAGACTGACAAATTCTGTATCGGTTTTGAAGTTTTCAGAGCAGACCCTATACTTTATACCATACAACTCATTGTCAGTTTTGGAAAAAAATTAGGTCAGGAACCCCAAGGACAAGAAAATATCAAATGGCTGGAAACAGTGGGCGAAACGAAATAATTTGGGTGTTTAAAACAAATTCATGTGCATCAGAAAAGCCATGACAAACAAACTTGGGATTTTTTTTATGAATTTGATTTTCAAAAAAAGTTATTTATTTTGAAATTATATACGAACAAAAACATCTGAAAATTCCCCTCTCCCCCGTCAAATATTTCACCGTTCCATAATTCCATAAAGTTTGGATATAAGTTTTGTATCATGATTCTAGAGAAGTCTTCTTTCATCGGATATTATTGGGTCGTTTTGCAGGTATTTGGGTTGTGTAATCGGATATTAACAGGTGTATTGGTTGACGACTAGACTGAGTATTGTTGTAATCATAGGTGTCTATTTTCTATCCTTCCTCTTGTATGGCTTTAGAAGCTGTGTTCAGCAACATAACAGATTAATGAATTTATGTCGTATGGGTTGACATGATTAAACCTTTATTGCATTTTATTCAATCACTGAGTTATACTTTATTTAGTTCAAAATCATACCCACTCATATAATTCTGTTTTTTTTAAAGATTTTTGTCTTTGTCTTAAAATTATGGGCGAGTCTTTATGTCAGTTATAATTACAATTGTGTTTATTTCCCCAGCTGCACCTGTGTTTCCTCCTTGACATTTTTGTGATATTGAAATATTCAGTATACGCATTGCAAGTATTCAATTTTCTTTGTCTGAAACTACCCGGCGACATCATGCAAAAAAAAAAAGAAAGAAAAAAGGATCATAACTTTACCAAAACAGAGATATTATTGTCGGATAACTTGCGTATCGCTTTGACTATACTTACATATATGGTCAATTCAAGTATCTGTAGAGCTGACAGACAGTTAATACATCTATATAGACACCAACCAATCATTCTAGCATCTGTGTAGAACAACCGACGGATGGCCCAAGTATCTAGGTTCAACAGCCGACGACAATTCTTACATCTGTGATATGATCAGTAACTGACTTTTGAAAGGAAAAAGTTACAGTAGCGATATCGTCAACGACCCGGTGAACAGTTCAAATCCATGCAGTCAATATTGCTTCATTATAACCAAAGAAAACAAAAATACACTGAAATATGTGTGTGTGTGTGTATATATATATATATATATATAGGCAAGGACTGAAATATTATGTTTGTAAGTGAATTAATACACACGGATTTACAAAACCCAAAGCAAAGAAACGGGGCCTTTTATTACTGTTCTTAATCTGATGGTCATTTTTTTTTTTGCGGAAATAACCTGATGTGAATATAGGTTTTAACTTTTATAATTTGAGTTTATTTATCAATATCTGAAAACAGATCGAGGAGGTCAGTTACCCCACTGATGATAACATATTTCAACCATAACGTCTTTATATTGGAGGCATAATTAGATTGTGTTATACAAGGAGCGGGATTCCTCCTTGTTCGATTGCTTTCGACCTCTGGCTCTATCAATTACTTCTTGTTGTGATGCGATTGGGTCCCTCCTTATACATTAACGCCATTTCGTATTTTCTACTTGTCATTTGTCGACAAACTACTATGGATCGGGTCAATTGTACTTTTTTTTCATTTTGAGTGTATTTTTATTAAGAAAACTACAGAGACGTTCGCAGAATTACAAAACTGTATGCAGGGTATCAGAAATGGAGATCTTAAGACGCGACTTAAAAAGCAATTCTGGCATAACGTGTTTAATGTTTGTGTTAATTGGCAGGTCTGGTTAACATTTTCGTTAAATATTACAAGAATGATGTGAAAAAATAAGTATTGCGCAATATTTTCACAAAAAATCTACGAGATGACATTATCAACAATATGTAAAAACATTACATGAACATAAATGTCGGCCGTGTCGCCACCGATTTGTTAGTGGCTAACGATCTTGTTGATAGGTGGACATTGGTCAGATCCCTATCAGGAAGACATATCTCAACCTCGGGGTAGCCTATTGTCACACCTCAACGGACATAACAAATTAATTTAACCATAAAATAAATTTACTTTTTGACAGGAAATATGCGTTTTATATTCAATTAGCGCCAGTATGAGATGTATAGTTTTTA
The DNA here is from genome assembly GCA_032357055.1 of Geukensia granosissima. Taxonomy (NCBI): domain Eukaryota; kingdom Metazoa; phylum Mollusca; class Bivalvia; order Mytilida; family Mytilidae; genus Geukensia; species Geukensia granosissima. The sequence continues at coordinate 479,316 of JAULBM010000007.1, forward strand.
TGTGTATTAGTTGGCAGGTGGCATTTTTCGATTTTATTGACTTATTTCGTGTAAATATGACAAACCTGGACAATAGATACCCGCAAAATAGCCCCTACTGTTTTTTAGTGTTTTCTGAAGGAAATAAGATGTATCACCTTGTATCCCTAATCAGTCTACTGACTGTCTTTGCATATACTTATTAATATGTTATAACACGGATATTCAAAATTTTAAACTACCTAAAACATACTCCACAAAGAAATACTTTGTACCTTACTGGTATTTTTGATTGACTTTTATAATGAAAAATGCACTGAGGATGTCAAATATTTATACAGCAACCACCAACCCCAAGACTAAAACCCATCATATTACAACCACCAACCCCAAGACTAAAACCCATCATATTACAACCACCAACCCCAAGACTAAAACCCATCATATTACATGCCCCTTATATCTTTAACTAAAGCTTATGCATTAAATTAGACAGAATGAGTTTTCAGCAAGTATTGTTAATGCCAAATTTTGTGTATAAGTTGTCAGAGAGCATGACCAAAATCCAACATATTATTAGATATTCTAAACATTTATAAATAGTTTCTTGCTTTTTGTAATCTAAAAGTATGATAGTAAATACCGGAGACATATAGGACAATGTATTATATGTCTCTGTAAATACCGCAGACATACAGGACAATGTATTATATGTCTCTGTAAATACCGGAGACATATAGGACAATGTATTATATGTCTCTGAAAATACCGGAGACATATAGTACAATGTATCATATGTCTCTGTAAATACGATGTTATTTCGATTCGTCATTTTAATATACGTTCTAAGTTCACACTACAAAATTCAATCCGGATTAACTCAGGTGTAAATGTGGATTAAGTAGATTGCGTTCACACTGGTTAAATTTATTCCGGATCAACTTAATCCGAATTACGATAGGGCTAGCTCCTCATATTGGATTTTATAAATAAAACTTTGATTAAAAATTTACTCCCGAATGCAAAAATCTGTACTAACATTTAGAAATTTTAAAAATAGATTATTTTCTAAAATAACCTTTATCGCTTGTAAACATTAAAACCGTGGAGAAAAATAAATATACCCCCTCTTGATATTTAGTCGCACCATATTAAGTTTAATTTTCAGCATGACGTAAAATCATGGTATAATATCAACTTATTTTATGTTATACCATGATATAATTAATACACAACATTTCTTATATACAATTCAGTGTAAATGTTGTAGGAGTTGCAATTATATTATTAATACAATTCCAAACTCCATTTAATTTACAAGCATATCTATAGGACTTTAAACTGGTCGTTTGCGCAGTTTTGATGATTAAATTAAATGCCTACAGAACTGCGAAGTTGAAGTTTACATTTGGCCAAATAAAACTTCTTATATAATTCAACTTTATTTGAAAATTTGAATTGTGGAACGACCATTTAACTCTGAGGGGGGATGATTTTTCACAAAAAAAGCTGTTGCCCTATCTTTATGAAAAAACTTTGGGCAGGCAGCTAACAAAAAATATTCTGAAACCAGTCAATGGTTGTTCCATAAATATATGTTTTGTGTTTGTAATATGTATAAATTTATCTTAATCTATTTGTATTGCCGTTTTATTTCATAACTAAAGTATATTGAAATGGAGGAGGTTGGGAGTATCTAACGTTGGATCCTGTTTTTTTTTTTGACGAGCATATGCGCCTAGATTTTAAAAATAATTTACACTATTTGAATTCATGTACATTGCCACCCTGCATATTTCTTCACAAATATGAGCATTATTTTCACCGAAATAAACAACCAGCCTTTTAATTTAACCCCCCCCCCCTCCCCCAAGAAAAAATATCATCTTTTTTAAATAATAACGAACACAATAAACGTGTATTGCAATACACACACTAAAGTCTAGGATGATATAAATCTTAAAATAGCCCCGAGATTAGTTTGTACATTTTTTAAATTGATTGTATACATATCAACTACAGCCCTAACGAGGTCCCTAAGGATCTTTATCGACAAAGTCATATATCATGTCTTAAAAAGGGTGCTACATCGTTAGGTAGACGGGTGACAGGCGTTGAAATTGGCGCGTTTTCATGTTACGTCATCAAGTTTTGGGGTCCTTGTCCTATTAATCAAATAAATTAAACTGGTAAATGGTTGTTTTTGTCTGATTTATGGTGTTAAGTGATTATGATTGTCAATTAAAGATCGAATTAAGACATGACACCTAAAATTACTACTTTTTTGCTTATTTATTTTTGTGAACTGACAAATATGGCGAATATATTTAGTAAAATGTTAATATTATGACTGTTGACACATTAGTTTATGGAGTAGCTTAAAGGGTGGACAGAGAATTTCCAATTTAAAGAAAAGGGCCATTGTGTTGATTTTCATAAACATTAATTGTTAAAATGCCTTTCAAAAATTTGACAACAAGGAAAGACCTTCTGATATAAGGGAATTATCAGAGTTTACCCTGGGCTATGAACGGAAATTGAAAATAACCATGGTTCCAGATTAAAGATATCTCAAAACCTTTCCAGAGCGAATTTATAAATGATTTTACTGAAACGTATATGAGAAAACGCCATTTTTCGGTTCCTGTTGAAGTTGTTATATCGGGTCAAACTTTAAAAATTCCCTTATAAGTTTTTTTTATCACTTTCAGGAATGAAAATTATCTTTGTATCCGTTTATTTAGTCTGTAAACTTGTCTCAGGTACATCTGTTTTTTGTTAGAACGTCATTACAGCACGATGGCGTTATGAAGGTAGCAAAATGACATATTTGATTGAATGGTGTTTCGATAAAACAGATCAAAAGTACATTTGCTGTAGTAGAGAAAGGGCATTTTTCTCT
>JAULBM010000007.1:482296-505865 GCA_032357055.1 Geukensia granosissima
AGCCACCCACCAAGTGACAGTAGAATTTTAACTTCTACATGTCCCATTATGGCCTTCAACAATGAACCAGAGTCCATGCCATAACGGAAGCTGTAAATGGCCCCGAAATACAAATTGTGAAACTATACATAAAACACGATAATTGACCTAATCTAAAGCGAAAATGGTGAACATATAACAACAAATGACTAACAAGACAACAACAACTACTGGGCTACTGGTTCCTGGCTAATCCTGCATGGGAAACGTGTGTCCTGTCAATAAAAAGGGTTCAAAGATGTATCCAAAGAAAGAAGGTCAAATTGTGAATCGAAGATTCTGCTATACATATTTAACAAATATTGAGGAGGATTCATCTCTTTACCAGTCTACAAACGTACAAAAACGGAAGTAAACAACAGACGTAGACTCATTGGTAAAGCTACACCTAAAATTATAAGAAATCCATACATTTTCTCTACATTTATGTGAAAAAGACCTCTTCTTGTATCTAGTAAAGCCATATATCATACTGTTATCTGTAGTTTTTGGTTTTCTTTTCTATATTGTTTGGTTAAAAATGCCGAGATAATCAAGAATTTAAAATTTGCAAAATGTGGTTAGATTTTCTGTCCCCTGTCTTGCTTGTTAAAGTATAGAACGTATAAAAATAAACGTATCCAAGCCACGCATTTCATCATGATTCCACTGGCGAAGAAAGCTTTTATAAGTTGATAAAGACCAAAACATTTCTTTTATTTTAACTACTCAAATACAGACATTTTTGCAATAATTTACCGTTTAAACGTTCTTAAGGGATATTAAAAAATTTCCTCAGCCATCTTTTAATTCATCTCCCTCTCCTACTAAGACGTTTATTTTTATACGTAGGTATATATAATGAAGTGAGTTTGTATAGATTTGTCATTCAAAATAAGTTAACATCTTTTTAAGAACTTTTCTAGTCCTTGCCGACCTTTGATGTGAGTAGACGATTTCTGTGTTTTACACATGTTTGTGTCAACAATGGTAAGTTATGTCGCTAAAACACAACAGTGATCACGAGGATATAAAAAATTAAAGACAAACAAAGATGGCGCCGTAACATGTCTTTCGGCATCACTTCAAATGATGTACTTTGCATAAAAATGACGGATATATGCACATCTTTAATTTCAACACTTCAACATTAATTGTGATAATCATTCAAACATATTAATATGTTAACGAGGTACAAATTTATCATAATCTATGTACCCCGAAGGTCTTGTTCGGGTGGAAATCGCCTTCGACTGGCGCCGACAAGAAGAAGAACAAGCACACTATAAAACAGTTTATGATATACAATTAATAATATTTTTTAATTTTACAATGGTATTTAATCAAAAACGTCCAAATAAGATCTAACATGGACAAAATTTATCTTTTGTTATGTAAGATGTTAATTAAATGCAAATCGGTGAATAACAGGTATTTTTACTGCAATGAAAAAAACATACAACTATTTATCAACAGATATTGGAAAACTTCAAGGAGATCATACTCCTGTAAGACACGGAGAATATCATACTCCTTTCCTGTAAGACACGGAGAATATCATACTCCTTTCCTGTAAGGCACGGAGAATATCATACTCCTTTCCTGTAAGAAACGGAGGATATTATAGAATCTTAATAAGATCGTCACAAGGTCTTCTTTAACAAGGGTGGAATCCCTCATCCTGTGACAAGCTCTATAGATCACCCCATAGGACACCTGTAGCTCTTTGTAAAAGATATTACATGTTGGCACTTTGTATACTTAGTAAAACGAAGGGTGATACCTTCTGGACCAGGACTTGCTTACCCTTATTCCGGAGCACCTGAACTCACCCTAGGTTTAGGGGTTCGTGGTCCATCTTTAGACTTATCGATTTCTGACTATATACATATTTGGTATCATCGAATTCTTTTGGCTATCAGTTTACAATATAAGTATAAAGAATGGTCTGATCATTCCTTAAGTTTATATGTTGTTTTCTCAACCCGAATTAGAGTATAATCACATACAACGAAATTTAAATGCAATGGCGATCAATACGCTCTCATGGTGATATTTGTCTTTGTGTTTATGGACATATCACGATAACGTCCGTTGTTGCGTGTCACCAAGAGGCTGAAATGTAAACCTCGGTAATTATTGTTATAAAACGTATTTCTGACGGGTTTTGTTAGAATTATATAATGCCAATTCTGCCAATTTTCGCACTACAGTTCATTTTATATTTCACAAAAGATAAAATATAATAGAATTCAATACATTCAGAAAATGATACACAAGTTTGCGCAGAAAAAGTGACTTGAATTGTCCAAATCTGTGAATATTATCTTGATTTTATAACAAAATTTGACAACATGATACTTTAAAAGCATTCCAGCATCAATAGAAAATAAGGAAAAAGTCGATGAAATGAACTGACATTATTGACAGGTTTGGAATTAACTTTCTGATTACTAGGACTGTTTCCCAGCATATGTCTAATGACAACAAATAAACCACTAACCAACAGGCAACGTTTTGCCTACGTCCGCGATCGTTGTCATACTCCTAGATGAAACATCAGACATCGTTCTTTTGTGTTTATGACAACCTGTAGTTCTCACAAATTGATAAAACATCATTTTTCATAAATGCTCACAGTCGCTACCGATAATGGGACATTTTACCTCAAAACAGATATTATTAAACCTTCCTTTTTTGTCACGATATTGCTGGAATATTGCCGACGTGGCATTAAACAATAATTTTGTTGGTGTGCCAGTGCATTCATTGTATGGAGACAGGAAGAAACTATGAATGATTGTTAGAAAGTTGTAAAATTTAACAGATATATCTACACATTATGAGGGAGAGTGCGAAATTAAACATTTACATATGTTTTGTATAGATTTATCCGCATCAGTCGCACGTAAAAGAGCATTTTCTTACACTTCAAGAACGAGCTTAACACTTTAAGTATGAAACATTCATTAAAGACACACGGTAAAGTAACAATGTATGCATTTAATGACAACTGTTAATTGATAATTTCGATTTAGCGCATATTTGTGCGAAAAAGTATACATTAAGTATTTACTGAAACTGTGATAAATTGCATAGAAAACATAGATTCCTTCTTTTCTAACACATACTTCTTCATAAAAAATCAGTTGCTTTTATGATTTCACAAGGAAACAATATATTGATAGCTTGGATAGTGTCAATCTGAAGTAAAAACAACCATTAAAAGATGGAAGAAAAAAACGTGACATGTGTGTTAGATTTCAAATCGGCCGTGTTGCTAATTAAGCCTTAGTCTAATAATGATATTGAGTTTTTTGCTTCTTTTACGAGACACCATGCCAGTTCTTTATTTACATTGCACTTTATACATACTTAGATTCCACAGATTTTGATAAATTTGTATACAAAGCGAAGTTTATGTAAGCTTAAACAACAAATCTTTTGCAATAATGACAGACGAATCGCAGATGAAGACAATTTCACCTCTGTCGATCGTTTTAAGTATGCGCACGATAGGTGTCTAGCTGGCAATTAGCGAAAAGTTTGTACACGATAACTTACGGTGCCTTTTACCTCTTGTAAGTGTCACTGCTGTTGCTGGCGGAGCAGACAATCGACTGGTTCCTTCAACAATCGTTAAAATTGATGCAGTTCAGAACTACTGTTCGTCTGCTTTTTTAGTATTCATGTCTCCATTGTGGTTTAAAAATATGCAAAAATGTGGCTTAATGTTTGCATGCCTATGTAATACTGTGAAAACATCGTAAAATGTCTTGTTCTCCTAAGTCTTGTAATATATCGGTAATTGAATAAACAAACAGTAACTAACTAGCATGAAAGACATTTTTTCTATAAAAAGGCGATTGTTGGACTGCAGACAGGTTTAACTTAAACCAAATAATCTTTACCCGTATTTTACTGAATGCTGCACCATTTGTCTGTTTGGACGTTTTTTGTATTTTTGGTGCCTTTTAAAGATTCCGTTAACGCATGGACTCTGGTTCATAATAGACGACTGTAATGGGACCTGTAGAAGATTTCACATCTCTTATTTATATATTTTCCTCTTATAGGGCCACTGTATGTTGACAAACAACGTTAATACAGTGGTAATAGATATGTACCCAAACAGTTTACAGATGACATTTTGAACTTTCTAAGACAATAATTATGTTGTAACTGTGCTAAACTTGGACGACTGTCTCATAGACATTCATACATACCCGTAGCCAGGGGGTGTTCGAGGGGTTCGGACGACCCCCCCCCCCCTGGAAAACCAACAAGCACTTTTACACTCCCGATTCAGATTGAAGTTTGACTATAAAAGTCTAAAAGAAACAGGACTGAAATGCATAAACGGTGCCAGGAAATGGATAGATTTCAGGATTTTACCCCATATACCGCAGACCCCCGGTCGCGAAGGTCGCATTGAGAGTCGATGTTACCCCCCTTTGAAAAATTCTGGCTACGGGCATGTCATATCCAATCTCCTTTTTCTATACTGCGTGGAAGTAAAAACAAAATTAATCTTTTCGAATGTATTTTTTGTTTGGTGATTTTTTTTACTTCATATACAGAATCCTTTATTTTAGATATACTTGTCTTAGTATTTTCACGTTAAATTAATATTTATCAAGTGTTAATGCTATTTTTCTTCTTTTTGCATACAAAAAAGTATATATTTCATAGCTCGTTTGTTTATGCAAAAATGTAAAATGCATTATGCATGCTCACTATTTTCCATTTTTGAATGTAACATACACTGTATTTGGGAGAAGAATACACCAGTTGGAAAAAACTTGCGTCTGATCCCTTTTGTAAATGAAAATGCAATATGTTAAACTAGTATTTTCACAAAATCAAATATTTGTCGTGTAAGGAATGTATATTGAAATATAATTCCCTGGTCGTAAATAGTGGTTTTGGTGTTTGTGACCACAATTTTTGTCGAATTAATTCTGTCCCAAGGACAAAATAAACCATGAATCGCGAAAATTAGCTAATCTCCCAAAATCTGATTGAATCAAATTCATGTCTCCGTCTGCTATATTGCAGATGCTGATAGATCTTGTCACCTCCGCGTGATAAAATAATTCGTAGGTGTAGTTATGACCATTTCCGGCCAAGAGCAGCCGACCTCTGACGCCATGTTTACGCGACCGAACAGTTCTTGCCGCTAGTGATTAATAAATCTGATTTATTTGTGATTCTGGAATCAATATAAAATAATTAGTAACAATGTGATAACAGTAAACGTCAGGTGTTGTTATAATAGAAATTGTACGTGTGAACTGTCAGACAACAGCACTAAATTTTCTCTCCCTATCTCGTAGATTTTGCCATGTTAACGAAAGTTTGAAACATCAATCAGCTAATTCCTGTAATTTTATAGACAACTTTCTGGTTTTTTTTACCTATGACATCTCTAAGTTTAATTTGATTTGTCAGATCATGGATTGCTGTTTTACCCCCGTTTACCCAGGTCAATTACCGATGTTTAACAGCAGTCATGAAAAATAAAAAAGCAACAGCCACGGAATAAATTGTCTCGGTGTTAGTCCCTTTTTAATTCATCAATTATTCCACTACAATTCCGACCCGAATAAAAAAAGTTTACTTTAAATCAAACACTGTTGTGATTTCAATGCGAGGCATTTCGCCTTTAATTTTTTACATTCAGTTTTTGTTAAAAAAAAAGATGAGATTTCCAGATTCGTAGGTTGTCCCTATTTATGTGATCCTTATAGTTTGTTGTATAATATTTTGTTTTTCTTCCATGGTTAAGGCTGTGACGTTTTTTGTTTATCTTTACTATCAGTTTTCGTGTACAGTATGAAGTTCATGAATTTTTTTTCGTATCTTCAAAAATTTGACAAATATCTACTTAATTTGCAAATCAAACAAACGCTTTTAAAATATAATTAAAATATTAAAATAAAATAACTTTTTTTCACCAGGAATTATTCTGAGACTAAACTAGTTGGTCAATTTTGGGGGATCAGGACATTCTTGTTAACAAATTAGATTACGTAAGAAAGTAAACAAATAAAAACACATTTGTTTGAAAATTTGTAAAAACCGCTCAAACAAGTTTTAATCCAAAATCTTAAGTCAATATTTTGAAATTTTTTATCTACCCAGGGCAGAAGATTGTCAACAAAATTTGACAAAATTGTTAGCAATATGAGTTACGAGTTGAAATTTTACCCGAGGTTATCTATTCTATTGGTAACGATTTTATTGAGTTTGTAAATTAATAAGTATTGTCAAACCTAACTAGCCCTTTGGTAGTTGTCTTTTTGGTTTTCTGCCGGTCTCTAATAAATCGGTAATAAAATTCTGAACTTCAAACGCACAACTTAAATTTTGCATTTTAAAAATTTTGATAAAACAGCAATCTGACAATTTCTACACGTGTAAGGGTTAATCCATACGTAATAAATTAATAAAAATTATAATCGTTTGGTTCCAGGGCCCCAGTGACAAAGTTAGATGTGGCATAGATATAAGTATATCTCAAATCTTAAACTGCTGTGTTAACGTTCTTTAAAAAATCCATAATAAAATAATAAAATAATAATTAGAATTATACATAAAGTCCGATGGACGAGGAAGAAGGATGGTCGTCCAAGATTCATGGCGCCCCCAAAATGGCTGGTTGTCATGATAAATTACGTCATATATGGCCATTTGCATAACTAAACCTGTAAATAAAGACACGAATTTTGACCAAATTGACCACTATAGTGACAAATGGCTATATGATTTAATTGACTATAATTTCCTTTTATTTAATATTTATTTATTAAATATTGTGCTTATGATTTCATTAGATAAACACTTATATTTGGGAAAACTGCGGGTTATGATATTTAGAAATTTTCACATGACAAATTTCAAGAAAACCAATTCTTAAACTCACGACATGGTTTTGCTTTACATCCCATGGCATGGCTTTCTTTTTTCCGGTTAACAAACGCGACAAAACCATGCGCTCAACTAGAATTCTCAAAATGCGCATATAACCATTAATGGCAAATATTTTTGCTCAAACTGTTCTAGAAAAATTATATATAAAAAACTAAAGAAAAATTCCGAGACCTCCCTTGATCTACCTCTGTTGCAAGTAAATTACGGCTATAATTTGCGGGTTGTATATTTGTATATGGACTTTTACTAGTTTATTTTCTGCCTTTTTACACGGTTCCTGACGTTTTAAATCATGCATTTATATGTATCGTTGCTTTTATAATAGGTATGAAATATTTCCAGTGCGTGGTTCAAATATCTAGTTCTTTTATGCGTTCTGTATTATACATTCCGGTTTAATCTTTCACCACCAATAAAAGATTTGACTTCCCCTAAACAAGTTGAAAACGGTGTTTACACCAGCTCTAGCCAATATATAACATTACTAAATATACATATGATACAACGACACAGAACTCGCACTTGACAGATGCAGGGTCGCACTCGATTACTACCATTTTATTGCCGTCTAATGAAGGAGCTGGTTTATACACTCTCTAATTGATCATGGTAACAGTGCTACACTTCAAACTGATTTTGACTTCTTCATTTGGAAATTTGTCTTGTGTGAAACATACACTGTAATTATTGGCAAGATACACCCCGTAGCTCGGTTTTTGTATTGTATTCATTTTATATCGAACGAGAGGGGTGTTCCTTGATCATAAAGGAATAAATGTCACATCTGTAGCGAAGAAAAATATTTAACGATATTATTAACATTGTATTAAAGTGAAATTCGTTGAATGACACGAGTGAGAATTCTGGCGAAAAGCATAACAATGAACCAAGATTAACTAACAGTACTAAACTGAAAACTTGACCAGAACTACTATAGCTATATTTAAAAAAGTACCCCACCCCCCGTTTCGGACATTCGATATCTTGCTCTTACGTAGAATTAATTAGATGTTTTTATACAGTTTACATTCAGTATTAAAATATATGGAAATTTAGGACAAAATGTTTCATAACATTTATTCATTTGTTTTTTTGGGGGGTGGGGTTTGGAAGGAAAAATTCACCTTTCGTCTCTTCTCAGTTTGTAGTACCAGGGCCGATAAGGTCTTCGATATTCTTTATTTGTGACCACCTCCGACTAAATATGTTGCTTTTTGAAATACGAATACAGAATACAAGAACAGCCTGTCACAAGTCCGGAATAAGTATACAGCATACAAGAATAGCCTGTCACAAGTCAGGAATAAGTATACAGCATACAAGAACAGCCTGTCACAAGTCAGGAATAAGTAAACAGCATACAAGAATAGCCTGTCACAAGTCAGGAATAAGTATACAATATACAAGAACAGCCTGTCTCAAGTCAGGAATAAGTATACAGCATACAAGAACAGCCTGCCACAAGTCAGGAATAAGTATACAGCATACAAGAACAGCCTGTCACAAGTCAGGAATAGGTATACAGCATACAAGAACAGCCTGTCTCTAGTCAGGAATAAGTATACAGTATACAAGAACAGCCTGTCACAAGTCAGGAATAAGTATACAGCATACAAGAATAGCCTGTCACAAGTCAGGAATAAGTATACAGTATACAAGAACAGCCTGTAATTAGTCAGGAATACGAATACAGCATACAAGAACAGCCTTTCACAAGTCATGAATAAGTATACAGCATACAAGAACAGCCTGTCTCTAGTCAGGAATAAGTATACAGCATACAAGAACAGCCTGTCACAAGTCAGGAATAAGTATACAGCATACAAGAACAGCCTGTCTCAAGTCAGGAATTGTGGTCATAGGTTACAGAATACAAGAACAGCCTGTCACAAGTCAGGAATAAGTATACAGCATTCAAGAACAGCCTGTCACAAGTCAGGAATAAGTATATAGCATACAAGGACAGCCTGTCACAAGTCAGAAATTCCTATAAAGCATAAAAAGAACAGCCTCTTCAGCCTCGTCAGGAATTGTGGTCATTTGTATTTGTGTTTATTGTTCTGTTAAATGTATTCAGGTAAGAGCAGTATTATTTTACTACACGATTTTTTATTTTGGACGATTTAGAGCTTTTCACAATTAGGAGTGTTATTTCGCCCTTGTTGAAGGCCTTGTGGAGACCCCTTAATTTGTTGTTCCCTCTGTTTTCTTATGGTTGGAGTGCTGCCTCTCACATTTACCCCATATCTTTTCATTTCAGGAAAAATCATCATTCAACATTGGGAGACTTTCATACATTATAAATTATAAATGCCAGTCTTGAAAATAAATGATTTATTTATACAAAGCAAATCCACATGATGGATTGATTGCTCGGTTATTGTTCAGTGTGTTTTAGAGGCAATATTTCAGGTACGTTCAGGACAAAAGTTCTTATATCTACTTAAGCTTACTTGGAGAGTAAATTGATATGAAGTCACACTGAATATTATTAATAAGTATAGATGAATTCCGAGATAACATGTTTGAAGAATTTGGCACGGTGACTTTTTGGGTGTGCTCTGGCTGTTGTTGCGTCTCCTTGTAATTCTTATCATTTCTTCGGATAAATCTGCATCACAGCTTTCTGATTACTGTATCAGAGATATGTTTTTTTTATTTCCCAAATTGAATACGTCTGCTAAATAAGACGATTCTATCACTTTCCTTTGAGAGCCTCTCTAAATTACAGAAGTCAAATTAGTCAGAAACATGAAAGACATCAAACAAGCCGATTTCTCCTGAATGCGTCCGTACAATGCTAATTAAAACCAAATGAATCTTCAGTAATTAAATAGTTAAATATATTTTTTAATAGACATACCTAAGCTATTATCTAATAAGTGTTTAAAAAGATAGCTCATCTTTCACGGCTTTAGCTGACCTCAAAATCTGGACTAGCAATTCAAAACTCCAGTTCCAGTTCTGCTTTGCTAACTTCTTTTGAAAAACTTGTTAAATTCTACACCTGCTCCTTCTTATCACGTTAAAACTTTAAAATAAGGTGAAATAATTGTGATGAGCACGAAACGAAATTACAAAAAGGTTCACCAAAAACAATACTATCAATGTGTTTAAAAGACAGTCAAGCCGTTTCGGTGTGTCAACTAAGTCAAAAGAAGAATACACTAGTTTGTGTATTGCGGATCTGATCAAGTGATAATGTATGTTCGACTTATTATTAAGATCGTAATTGAATATTACTTATGGTAAAGAAATATTGTTGAAATGTGGTGTCATTGATATTGTATACAAACCTTAACTGCATTTTATAAAGAAACATTTCTCTTCTTGTTGGGTCGCCTTACGGTATTATGGTTAATTTAAAATTAGTTTTGCATGATTTTACAAATGGGTTGAAGATTTACGAGGTTTTCAAGTTTTCAGGGTCAGTGTTTTTAAGAAGAAATGGCGGAATAGACTCGAATTGTGGTGCACAGGTCAAGCAAAGTGTAAACAATCTGTGAAGTCAATTTCTTTCTTTTTGTAGGTCGTTCTAACGTGCAATATTGAATTCACTAATTACACTCTATATAAAAATAAAAAAGCAAAAATAAAACACATTTGTCTTTGCTAGGGTCAGGCCCTAAATATGTGCCAGGCCCAGTGATGGAGTAACCTCTAGTGGGGTAAGGAGTGTGTATAAGAAACCACCGACTTTGCATCAGAGCAACATGAGGGACGTCACAAGTGGAGCAGAAGCCATTGAACCTACAGAAGAACCGTAGGTCGACCATAGTTGTCCAGGATTTTTTTTTTATTTCTGTAAAGTGTTTTGTGTACTTTGCTTGTACTGCCCCCTTCCCCCCTTTCTACTGGCCACGTTGTTGATTTTAGACCCTGGTTTATTCAAAGGATTTATTTTTTACTCTTTCATTTTTTATTTCATTTTTCATTATTTCTCTTTATCAATGTCATTTTAATTGTCTCTTGCCTGCGATTCTGTACTATAACAGAATTCTACGAACCACGTCGAGCGAGTGTTTTTTAACCAAATAACATCATGAAAAACCAACGTTTATAAATAGACCTGAATGTGCATTTCCCAAGTCAGTAGTCGAGTTCCTGTCTTTCAACTTATTTTTGGATGTACATGTTTAACATTAAGACAAGATTTACTTAATTTTGCGTATACACATTTTATTGATTTTGGGCCATCTAGAGCTCATCTATCATAAGAAGTGGTATATCACCCTTGTTAAAGGCCTTGTGAGGTCCTCTAGATTTAACAAATTCCTTCGTTTCTTACGGAGATGGTGTCAGGTCTCCTTGACCAATATCTTCTATTATTTTTATACATTGAGACACAAAAAACAACCAAAAAAACCGAACAAAGTTTTAAAAGAAAAAAGTAAAAAATACAAAACCATTACCATCCGAACATCTGAAACCCTAGGCAAACGATAAGTATTCATGTACCACCAAACATTTTTAGAAACCATGAAAGCGGGAGCTTGTCGCAATGGTCGACCATGTCTTAAGGAAAATAATCTTCGTCATGTATTACAGTGTTCTTTACAGGTTTGTTTTTTAGATTTGCTTTGGGTTATTTTTGTATACATTTTCTTAAATTATATTTATAGGTTGTTGCTGTAGAATTACATGTAGTAACCTTGGTGATTCTGCAGGGTATTACATGTAGTAACTTTGGTGATTCTGCAGGGTATTACATGTAGTAAGCTTGGTGATTCTGCAGGGTATTACATGTAGTAACCTTGGTGATTCTGCAGGGTATTACATGTAGTAAGCTTGGTGATTCTGCAGGGTATTACATGTAGTAACTTTGGTGATTCTGCAGGGTATTTTGTAATGTAAACAAAATGTAATAAATGTTGAACCTAGCATGTATTATTGTCATGTTTAATACATTAGGACTGTACGTCTGCATTTTTTTGTTTATCGTAATTTTAGAGCATAAACTTGAAGATCTCTACTTATGGAATATTAATAAGAAATACATTGTTTTTCATATTTTATTTGTCAGATACGTATGAGAACAAATATTGCACATTGCCCATGGTACACGCCCTGAAACAGTCAAATTCATATACAATGTACACAGTACTCAGAAAGTTTTTACGACTAGTCTATATATGTACATCAATCTAATATGACAAATGTCTTAAAATCAATAACAATTTCTGCATTTTCGCCGTAAATGCTTCTAGGTTGAGATTTTACTATATCACAGTGTCTGTTTGTGTTTCTTGAGCATTGTTCGTTCTTTTGCTGTATCCCTTAGTCACATGATTAGTTCTTGAGCACTTGATCCGAAGATCTGAACATCTACAGTTCCAGAAGTAAACTGCAACAATATGAACAATTAAACAAAAACAAATTTATAAATACCCGTCTAAATAAATAAATTAAAACAATTAACACAACAAAATGGTTATTTGTCCGATTCCAGTCTTGATCTGTTTATACCATACAACATTCTTTCCATACTTCTAATGTCATTGCTACGATTGTCATACGGTGAAGGAATGTTTAAAGAAAGTGGACTTCTACTGTCCGGAGAGCGTCGGCTCATTCCGTTCATTCTCGGTGATATTGACGAAGGTGAATCGGAAGTCATTCCGCACAAAGGATTGCCTGTAGCAGACACTGGAGATGTTGATGTGACCATTGTTGTTTTTGTTGTTGATGGAAGAGAGTAAGGTGTGTAACGAGGACTAGAACGTGATGAAAACATAGGTCCAAGATGAGATTGCTGTGGCGATGTTGGACTTCCGCTATATGGCGAACTTCCATTTGAAAATACTGGTTGTAACAATGACTGGTTAGACAGAGACAGTGATAACGGATGTGTTGGTGGTAAACTGTTCATTTCGTTATGTCCTTGTGCGAAAAACGGAAGTTGAGATGAAAATGCTGAATTTCCAGAATTGAAAAGCATGTGTCCTAGCGGAAACGGAAATGAGGACGATGATGAAAAGAGTCCATTTGATGGATACATGAAGGGAAACATCGCATGTGTTGCTGAGGGTTGAACTACTGTCACATTTGGTGGTTTGATTGGTCCTTTTCTGTCTTCCAAATCTGAATGTGATGTAACTTCCGGTGATTTCTGACGTGTTGGTTTTTCTTCATTAATTGAATCATCCGAATGTGAATGTTCGTTTTCACTCTCACTCTTATGTGGAGAAACGTTACTTATGTCCGATCTATCCAGTTCATCGTTAGAAGAGGATGTCAAACTAAGGTTAGCGTCAGCGCGTTGAAACCCTTCTTTGTGTACTGGGTCATCAGTAGAGCCTATTGACGATTTCACTCCGAACACGTCTGAATGTATGCCATGTGGAATCTTCATATTTATACTGTTGTCCTGTTCTGTTGCTATGATACCCTTTAATTCGGTTGCTGAAGTAACTTCAGATGAGACGTCGTCGGTTTCGTCGACGCAGATTTCGGCCTCGTCCTCATCGTCACTAAGTGTTGTATCAGCTTTAGTGTGTTCTCTGTCGGGTGATATCATCGGCTGACTAGATGAACCTGAGAGATGTCTTCTGCAAAAATAAATAAAAAGATAATAAATAAATAAGTAAAAGATAAAAATAAATAAAAAGATTGTTATCAGACTATAAAAAGAGACAAAATATTTCAACATGAATTAATGCAATAGCTGATTGTGTTAGTTTTCTAATTGTTTAAAAACAAATACAGAAGTTTTTTTATATTTATAGAAATAAAAAATATAATTACTTTTTGTCTCTCTTGCCGTTTCCAGTTTGGTCTCTAAATCCCTTGGCAAACGGATTGTGGTTGATCTTTAACTGTGTTACCTACAAAATAATGTAATATTTATTACACAATATAAACGACATTACTGTGCAAAATAATCAATACAACCTGTTTACTTTTATTAAAAGACTCGTGCAGTTTTGTGTTGCAGTTGGGATAACGATTTGGTAAATAAGTGGAAGACCAGTCGTCATTCATAAACAAAACTCGCTAATTATTCTGTCATTAACGTACTTTGTTAGTTTGCAATAAGATCTGTATTTTCATCGAGTAACTGCTATCAGTGACCATCTTTCAATACAAAATATACAAATGATGAAGATATTGTTTGTTCAGCATCACCTGAATGTTTGAGTATCATTGCAGAGCTCCTCTGGGAGAGAGATTAAGCTGCTTTATATATGCTTCAAATGATCTAGACAATTAGCAGGCACGTGCGTGTCATCTCCATGATGTATAGATGGCGCTCTGTAAATAAACTGGTTTTAAGAGGCACCTTTAAAAATCTAATTTGTTTGAAATCCAAATAGGATAACGTACCTTTTCATTCTGATAGGCTGTTACGGCTATGAAGTGTGTTTCTTTAAACACGTACGTCTGGAAAGACGAGTATGGTAACTTCAAGATGTCGTTTGCACGAACTAGATGAAATCGTGGCTGGTACTTGTGCATGGAGTTCAATATTGTCTGAAATAGGAATTAAATTTGGTTATTTTACACTGATATTTATGTTATTATTCATACGGCTTTTAAGCTCAAGGAATTCCTAAGTATACATGTGACAATAGTATGGGTGATAACCAATATCTTGAACTGTCGAATTTGAAAAGTCGGTAGATTACTTCATTATTACAAGTGACATATAAAACAAATACAGGGTATTAATTTAATGAATATATATGAAGTGGATCAGCCAGTATCCACACATTTATTCGGGCAGAAAATTAAATAGACAGATGCAAATTGTCCTCATAATTATTCCAAGTTGGCATATTTCTCAATTATACAAGAAATGATAGGGTCTTTAAGACCTATCACACAAAAAGTCAATCAATTTTCATCAAGTGAAATCGTCCACTAATTATTTCGCATGAACTGATTTTTATACGAATATTTCTTTAATACGATTTGTCAGAAGATCTTTTTATACAGGACGGAAGCCTTAAGACTAATCCTAGTAAAATTAGGCAATAGATTCCCAAAACTGATAGCGAAACTGACCGACGGGTTGGCTTAAAGAATACGGCGCCATTTACACATATGAAAGAATTTCTCTTTATCCGTAAATCAAGTATTCCAGCGCCTTGATGAAAAGGGTGTTACATTATTAGACGAATTAGGGACGATAATCGGACTTATTTGTCAAAGCTAACAGTCTGTATTGTATACAAATTAAGTACTTATGGAAATTAAGTGAAAATTTTCCCAACTCTCCAGACCCTGAAAATAATAATAACACCCCCACTTTACTTGACCAATTATCACAAAGGTGATAATGCTTTTTGAATTTAATAAATAAAATAATCTAAAATAAGTTGCGAATTTCGACAACTTGCAGCAACTTGAAAATTACTAATGTAATGACCATTTAGTTTCAGGGAAATTCTGGACCCACTCCAGTGCAAAATAACATTACATAATAAAAAAAAAATCTGGTTTTCTACACGAATTATTGGACATGTCCGATGTTTTGAGATATGGAAAATCAAACCCACATGTTTTGCCCAAGTCCTGTCATTTAGCTGCAAGGAGACCATCACATTAACAGGATTTGCACAAACACCAAAGCAGTGATAATGAACAGAGATGCATACAAAAGTACCGACCTTTGATCCCCTGATATTGTTCTGTGTAGTTATAATTAAATTATATGCTTAATTAATTTGTTAGGGAAAACTAATTTGTGGGAGGGTTACAGTGTAAAAAACCACGGCCATTCTAAAGAACCTGTTCCATTAACCATATATTTATTCAGAAAATTAAATTATAAACCATTTACAAGAGGCGAACAAGAAATTTCGCGAGGTGTGATGCAAAATTGAGGAACATATGTTAAATTAATTACAATAATTTGAATTGTTAAACAATAATTAAAACTTGGGCGATGTGGTGAATACTTTGAACACTTAAGAGAATAAACTTACAAAATGATAACTTACGAATCCATGTTTATCTGAGATATTGTTGGTCAGCTTCAGTTTGTGGAATGAGACCACTTTCTGCATCCATTGTTCACCAGTACTAGGTGAGTCCGGATGGATGTACATCCTTTTAGGCATCTCAGGATCGGCCTTTCCTGCTACGACCCAACGACTGTTATGGAATTTGTATCTGCAATCGTCCAAAGGTACAATGTCCATTAACAAAATGTACTTGGCTCTCTTGTCCAGGCCAGATACACGCACCTTGTATGGTGGAAACATTCTCCTGTAAAAAAAAATATTATCATTTATTAGTAAAGAATTTTTTGCTAAATATATACATAGACTGGAAGTTTCTTTATACACATTTTATAATATTTTTAAATTGTATATTTCGTTATAAATTAAACATTCATCGTAATATAGAATTACAAATAATTACGATTTTAACTCCAAATTATTTTCATCACGAACTTTATATAACTAAGTATATTATAAGTATTATAAAGTCTCCGTTTTCATTATTGTTTCATCAATGATTCAAAAACATTTACTTTTTAAAACTTTTTATTATCAGATAAATGGAGTATTTAACATTGTGGTCATTGGTATCAAATAGGATTATATTAAATATCAAAATCTAATCAAATGATTTACAGTTTTAATCCTTTTTTAGTGAAACTCATCCATGATAAGGTATATAGTGATACATGTATATTGGTCTGTACCAGTAAGTTGACATTTTATATGATAATAAGTATATAGATACGGATACTGGTTGTCTTATGTCACACGCTCGGCCAGTTGACACTAATCTTGTACAGGCCGGACAGTCTGGGTCCACGTTTAATTACTTTTGTATAAGTAAGGATTATTTTTGTCAACTTAGGGCCCGATATAAACTGTGAAATCTTTACCTATCATTATTAACTGTTGACAATAAATTTAAATGGTTATTATGCTAATTAATAAGATTGACATTTTTGAGTAGCGGTGTAAATTTCAACAGGTTAGAAGACCAAATACGATTTTTAAAATGTCCCCTTATTATGCAAAAATATGAAATATTTAAAAAATAATGTATTTGACATAAAACACAAAATGTAATTCATTTTCTCATATAAAGATTTTGAATTTCCAATTATATATAAATGAATTTGCAATTGTATCTTTTTTTAATAAAATTTGAATTGCATTCTTACTGCATTAAATCTCAGATTTAATTTAACAAGCTTTAGTTTACTGTTGAATATCATATTTTGACATTAAATTCAAAATGACACTTATTTCTAAATTGACAATATACATATAACGGCTACAAGTGTCAAAATTTATTTAAGATATCTAAATGAAATAAACAGAGATTTCCGTGTATATTCCGGAGACAATATTTTATGGTTTTCGCCCTGTGTGGCACTGCAAGTACCTGTCAGCCGAAAACAACTCTCCCTGCTGCGGAACTTGTTTCCTGATATTATCTGTACCGCTCGCGTCTTGTTAACGGGCGACGATAAAATTAAATTTATTGAGACTGAGAGGAAACCTTGATAACAGATAAAGACTTCACATCTTCCGCAAATTTTTGATAAAAACACAGATAATTTGAATTAGAAAATAATAAAATAAACATTAAAATTTTATTTTATTAAGGTAAATTTAGAGAAACTGATAAAAATTATCAGACGGGAGGCTGATTTTCATTTGTTAATAAGAATGCACTAAATAAACTATAAGAAATAGAAAATGGAATGGCACGTATTTTTTATTTTATGCCGAATAATGATGAAAAAAATGAGTTTAGAAAAGTTTTATTCAATATTAAGACAACTATAGAAAAAAATTATCCAGTAGTAAATTATTAACTAAAAAATAATAAAATAATAACAATGAATTCAGACATAGAATAAAAATTCTAATGTTTTTTACGAACCTTCCTGATTTTGTGATGACCATTTCGGTACCGATATTGTGAAATTGATCCCATAATTCTTTGCCTTCTAATTCAACTTTTGGATCGTCGTGAATTTCGGATTCTGGTGGTTCCATATTTCTCATCTGTCTCTGATGCAGGGGGTGAATAAGGTCTGCCGGAGTAAGTGGGGATCTGCCCATGGCTTGTTGAAGTTTTGGCAGTAGGGATGCGGCATACCCTGGTGATTGTAGTGCAATATTAGACAAATACTGCTGCTGCTGAGCTAAAAGTGCACTATAATCCGCTGGACGATGTAAAAAGAACGGGTTATAAGCCATCGGTAAGTCTGTATTATTCCCTTGGTATATCATAGTCTAGAAACACTCAATGTATTCATAAGTTGTTAAAAGTCCTCTAAATATTTTATATACAAGTTCACAGTCCAAATCAAAAGTTATTATGAAATGATAGAAGATTTGTTAGCCCTATATAGGAAGCAAAATTATCTCACATCAAATCTGTACAATTTCTCAAATATTACTACAAATCTGCATAATTAATTTTTCTTTCTTCTGATTGGTCAGAATTTCGTGGATGGCCAATCAGAGCTGAAAATAGGCGTGTAATTTGTTTGAATGTTGATAGTTTACCTTGAGGATTAACTGTGAAGGGCTGTACATTTCTTTGTTTTAAGTGTCAACACGTTCACTGAATAAAAGATTTTGGTGATTTAAGCCACGCCCCCTCGTTTATTTACTTGCTGGGGTGATTTACGTTCATGATAAGTATAATTATATGAAATGATATATCTATTTTTATCACTCGCATAGATCAAGTTTATTTATATCAGTTTTTCAAGGCAAAATTTCCTTGTTAATTGCAATTTGAAGCCAACTTTGCAGCTTTACTCAGTCGCTTAATTTTAAAATAATATTTAATGTATTAATAAATATTAATATGACAAAGAATGATATATAAAATTAAGAACTGATATTAAAAAAAAATTAGTTATGTGAATAAATAAATTACTATAAATAAGATATCAAATAATAAAAGTAAGGAGAATCTTTTCAGAGGAAGAAAGTCTTAGAAAATTATTAATGTCACCAAATACCAGGCTAACATTAGGAAAAAATAGGCGCCATGGGTGATAAGACATTAACTGGATATAAAACTTACTAGTAACATAGTAAAGATATATTAAATTGGGCCCAAATATGTTGATTTTTACTAAAATCAAAATAAAATAATTGAATTTTAATTTTTTTTTACATAAGTGTAGATTTATATTAAAATAAAGTATTTTTCAATTGTAAAAAAAAGTATCCAAACATGTCCTTTTGGATTTTCATTTGATTTTATACAGAGACATATAATTATATTTCTGGTGTAAACAAAGTTGGATAGTGATGGCTGTTTATTGGTTTGCACTCGCACCAAAATAAAAATGAAAGGAGGTCACTGAATAATTTTTTTAATTTTCTACCGAAGTGATTATCTTGCTTCGAACAAATTTGAGACATTTATGATGAAACTCTATGTAAATAAAATTGATTGTACAGGACAGAAAAATTGGGATGATCTTCACAAGTGTCTTTTTGGACAAAAAATTGGCATTTCGTTAATTACCAATTATTATGAATTGCTACTGTATAGGTTAAAGTTCTCTATAAAAAAAATTCCCACAGGTTTATTTACAGCACACGAATTTTGGTTGACACGAAAATAAGGCGACACCTCGACTAATACACCTGAATGGATTATGATGAGGCAAATTAAATTACGCATAATTAAATCATAAAAATTAATCCCATAATACTGACGAGGTGTCTACACACTGAAGAATAGATTAATGGATTATGATGAAAGATTAAGATTGCATTATTAGGCCACGAGAAAATATTAAAATTTCAATACACATTTAGTGTTTTGTTTAAAAAGTTAAACGCGGTTGAAAATGATATATTCTTATAGATCAATCAGACATATAATAACGGTATAATATGTCTCTGCCAAAATTAAAAATAATAGTATTCTTGTATGATATAAATTTAAAATAAAATAGCAAAGAAGGCACATATTTTTTTTCAATAATATGACCAATCAATATTTATTTATTAAATTAGTTGTGCTTTCTGCCATTAAATGTAGTTAGACACCCAAAAGGTACGGCTAATTAAGGGAAGAAATAGAGTTTATTAAGAAAAAATCGGATTCTGCAGATGATATGACAGTAACGATGAATGTTAAAATTATCTTAATTGCCGTATGAAACAGTAACGTCTAGAAATTCAATCAACTATCGCTCTAATATCACAGTCGGTGTAAAGTTTTATTATTTAATAAAGACAGGAAAATTCTATTTTCAGGCGAATTTTCCTTCTTCGCGTATGTAATTATTGTTTAAAATTTGCGTTTCTCGACACGAGAAAAATAATTTCAATGTGAAATTGAAGAGTAATGCTATTGCTTAATTTACACAAAAAACAATGGAAAATGAAAATGACGTTTCTTTATAAAAACAAAATGTCAATTGTCAACGGGTGACAGAAATAAACTTGTACGAGGGGAGACAACCGCGCCAAAACCAAGATATAGTAGCCAAGTACTTGGTAAAAATCTGTTGGAACTATAAAGATAATACCTCAAAGGCGAAAATACACCGAAAGAGTCAATAACGCAATATCTTTCCTCTCATAAGACGCTCAACAGAGCTACAAAATAACAATAAACCGACCACAAGTGAATTTTCGTTTAAACATTCAGTAAGATGATTTCACATAAAACGGGACAGATTTCTCAGTACAAAGACCATAACGAAGTGTGTGATTTAAACGATGTTTAGACAATCTTCACAAAATCTTAGTCCCAATCATTACTTCAAAAACATTGTTATTTATATTGAAAAACAAGTGGAGATGGGATATTTAATGTCTTTTACTTGAAGTTTTGATTTGTGTACAGAATCAGCAGTGGAGGCTTTGATAAAACGTTCACAGGAAGGTGTAAACTTAAATGTACGTCCGATAATGGTGGCTTCAAAGAATTATAATTTTTTACATTTGTTTTCAAGTCGACTTGGCTGTATATATACGGCAATTAGGTTGCTTGCTATAGATCGATGCTAAATATTAATTTCAAGAAAACCTGATAGACTAGGATCTGTTGGCAATGTTAGCAAAAAAAAAGTCCAAAAGATTTGAACATTTCCTTATTTGCAACCTTTCAAACTTTTCACAAATCAAACATGTTTCATATATGCTTTAGTACACAGAAAACAGGTTGTGCCGCGAAATTTCGTGCCTGTACCAAATTTAATTTTTGACCATATTCGGTTTTTGTGATGAGACTCCTTCTTGTGGAGATAACTCTTAATGTAGCGACAATTTAGTCGAAAAAGAAAAATCTTTCTCTATAAAGTACTCGAGTCTAATATTGATATGAAGCATTATGGCCGGAAGTTTGTCTTCAGATTGTGTACTAAATATAGGATACATCATTTGTTCCATACTCAGTCTGAGCAGGAAAGATTTTAGCAATGAAAGTAAGCAATGTATTCCTTTACACGTATCCACGGTAGATAACTCTTTATCAGCATCCTGCAGAATATAACCTCAAAAAGATTTTAATTTTATATCAAGTGCATTATAAAGGATTTGAAAGGGCTTGTGTTTAAAGCGTGAGAAGTCCATGGAAAAAAAACTATGACTTCCGATACAAACTATGAAGTATAAGATTCTAAAACTGAAAGATTTATAAAATATATATCGGTTGTTTATTTTGTTTTGAAATCGGTCGCATTCAAACCAAAGAAACGACTATTACCTATAAAATATTCTTATGTTAAAGAAGAGAACTAGCAAAACAAACAAAAATTTGGCATCATTCCTCGACCAATTTTGTCCCTCAGGCTTAAGCCCACGATATTGGGGTATTGGGATGATACCTGAAAAGTGACATAATCTATAATTTTAAAATGTTTTTCAAAGGGTTCTCGACCGCCTCGGTAGGGAAACGTTTAGCATGCTCGCCTCGATTTCGGAAGTCGTAGTTTCGATCCCCGGACGGGTCACCTAAGCAAGCTAAGTATGCAGCATTTAGGAGTTGGAGCAAAGAACAGTCGGTCAAGAGTCAGAATAATGTGCATGTTTTCCTGTGGACTGTTGCTTTCGTGAGCTAGCACGTTAAACATCCGACTTAGCGTGTCAGTCTGGTACAAAGCAGGGTTCATTCATCATCGCACTAATCATTTATATGATCTCGTCCTGAATATTTATGAAATAATTGCGACTGAACGTTAAGCACCATTCAATCAATCAATCAATCAATCACACGTTTCATAGAGTTTACTTGGTTATAATAAAGTAACTGCAACAAAGCTCTATCAATATTACAAATAACATTTTATTTATTTAGTAAGAGTTAAGTGAGCAAACCATTCTCCTTTTAAAAACTTTATGAAAGAGGGAATGCATTAGTACTGATATACAAGGTCTTAATGTAAAATAGTATAAAACAGAGTTTATCTAAAAAAAGTTGTTTCTAAATAAAAATAAAATTAAAAAAAAACCGCTTTGACATAATAAGTTATTTTTCTTTTAAATTTAATTGTTCACAATGATAAATTACTGTCGCCTATAAACATATGTGATCACAATAAAAAGTCCAAACTGGATTTTGTAAAATAAAGTTCTGTAAATATGCCAAAAAAACTAGCCAGTAAATGTCAATATTGAAAGAAATCTTGAAAAAGAAAAGAAAAATGTCCCCGGGGTTGGACAAACTGCAATATACCATGTGCTGAGTGACGAACGTTTCACTACTTGTTATCAATACAACTAATGATCCGCTTAATGGACTTGTTTGTTAAGATGATTGTTCAATCATTATAGATTTGTATACAGTTCTGCTTTTGGCTATTTTGAAAGGCATAAGCTGATCTGCTTTCATTACTTATTTATCTGGGCTAGTTTTAACTTTGGCACCGAAAGTGAGAAAAGAATAATACTTCTGTGGTGGCGTTCGTAAAACTATATTTAAATGGTCCAGCGCAATGTATGGTTGTGTTGTGTTCAACATAACAGTACACGTTTAAATTTGATATGAAGAGTTTTGAAGAAATGAGACGCTTTCATTACAAACGGGCTTAAAATTTGTTTCTATAGCTGTTGTGCCTGGCTTTGGAAATATACAAGATCTTTAATAAACTTTCACCACCAAGCATGAAATAAAACAAGATGGGAGCTAGGTTGACATTTTATAATTGTATTAACATTCTATAAAGCTCCAGTTAGGCTATCGCAACAACGTTCGAACGTTTTCTTTATGTATAACAGACATTCCAGACACTTAGACAACACACTTATAAAATAAATTACTACTGTACATCCACAACGGCTAAATTTTGTAATAGAATCAATCTCTTACATTATTATAGTTAGTTATTATTTGTATTATTTCTGTATACCTTTTAAATGTTAATATAAAATAAATTAATTACTGTGTGCAATGCAGATTTTCGTGCACCGATAGTTGTTCTCTGACCGCTTGAACTATAATTGGTTCCGGTGCACCCATAAAAGATGATCTCTGACCTCTTGGACTGGGATTGATTCCGGTGAACCGATAGAAAAAAGAGACTGGGATCCAGTGCTAAATGTTTGCGTGGAGTATCTGTTTTTCCATGACAGAAAAATTATGATGTGCAGGCGCGGATCCAGGATTTTACGTTAAGGGGGGCGCTGGTCCAGGTCAGTGCCTTTTTAGGGACCAGGGGGGCGAA
>JAULBM010000007.1:549681-563165 GCA_032357055.1 Geukensia granosissima
CCCGTTTTTGTATGGTACAAACCCAGGCGCGAACTCACGCCGTATCGGTGATAGGTTACAGTGATCTGTACAGGTAAGATTAAATCAACTACCTAGACCACTCGGCCACCCAGGCCCCGATGGGGTTATGTCCCATGGATATATTTTCTTTATGTTTAATTCAAAATATCATTTGAATGACTCTTCTTTTTTTATATTTTCACACAAATGAAAAATTAACAGGAAATAAATCACAATTGTATTGTAAAAATGTATGTGAACAAGCACAACTCACTTAAGTAAGCAGTAAACTTCTAAGGCTTTTTTCAGTTTTCACATTGCTCAACTGGCTGAATGTGATGAACAATGCCATATATGTAATTAAGTGGACCATGTCATATCCAGCAATGGGTTGTAGAGGTGCTTCCGGGCAATGATTAGATGAACAGCAATGTCAATAGGTTTACATTTTTTTTTTTAATTGAAGAACGAAATGATGAGATCTTGTATTTCTTTTACAATTACACATTTGAAAATACAGGAAGGTGTAAATCATGAATATCAACGGCTGATACTGAAATAGAAATTGTCAACTGTTTTACACATGTATTTAATATGAAGGTTTCTTAGGTGACTTAGTAAATTAAGGTCTATGAGGTCAAAGGTGATCTTTTGCTATCTTCATTGTGTTTGGAGAATCATTTAATTTTTTAAAAATTTTGTATAATTTGATTTTCCCCTTTTCGGACCTCTATTGGTCCAAAGTTGGTCAATTCTCTACCTGCAAATGTATAATAATATATTGGTGAACATGCCTCTATATTTGATTCAGAATTTAGAAAATGTATTATTTACAGTGACAAAGCTGTTCACTCAATTATCTTGTCAGTGACACAGGTAGAAATACTGGGACATAAGATTCTTGTTTAGACAGGAGAAAAATCAGTATTTGTGTATGTAATAATCTGTTTATCTTTCGTCTTTTCCTCTGATTCAAATCCATCTAAATGTACATACTTTTATGTACTTTGAACAAGGAGTTTGAACAATTTTATCAAACCAACATTTGCTTGGCTGTTTGACCTTCACTTGTCATATCTGAAATGTACATCTCTCCATGATGTAATTGGAGGGAGGGGCCAATCATGTGGCTAGCTGGATCAGGACTAAAGGATTTGCCCCATGTGAAAATCTGTGATTTCTTTGGAGTTCCAGTTCTTACACAATACTCAGGTAGGTTTTCTTCTGTTTAAAGGGAGATAAATCCATGTTTCTGTTGAAAGTTGCAGAATGGAAAATTACCATGTGCGTTGTATGTGAAATTGTTTCTGATTTGCTGTTCAAAGTAGTTCATACAACACAGTTATGGAAATGTATATTTCTGTTTTAATTATGTTTATTTCCTGATGATTGACAACTAACACGTTCAATTTCATCTGGTTGTACATATTTGTAACATGTCACATGGTTTTCTTTATCAGTGTTTTATACAGAAAAATGTAAACTACATTAAGATTCATTAAAGAATCATTTGTAAATGTTAAAACTTAATTTAATATACTAAAATTACTTATAAATGTAAAGTAACATGATACATTTATGGTAATGAAATTCATTGTTAACCATATTTGGTTGCATGGTTATTGCGTCATCTGTTACACGTATGGAATTCTACAAATTTTTTTCCCAGCTCGTGTTAATCAAGTTAATGTTTATAATTTGTAATAGTGTATAATGTATATATTGGTCCATTAATAAAAGCCATATCTTTATCCTTAAATGATGACCTTATCTTGGTCCATTGATGAAGGCTTTTAATTGGTCCATTGATGAAGGCTTTATCTTGGTCTATTGATGAAGGCCTTATCTTGGTCCTTTGATGAAGGCCTTATCTTGGTCTATTGATGAAGGCCTTATCTTGGTCTACTGATG
Source organism: Geukensia granosissima (assembly GCA_032357055.1). Classification (NCBI taxonomy): domain Eukaryota; kingdom Metazoa; phylum Mollusca; class Bivalvia; order Mytilida; family Mytilidae; genus Geukensia; species Geukensia granosissima. The sequence goes on from JAULBM010000007.1 coordinate 551,593, forward strand.
AAGGGCTAACATGTATCTTGGTCTTTTAAGAAAGTCCTTATCTTGGTCTGTTGGTGTAGTCCTTATCTTGGTACTATAAAGAAGACCTTATCTTGGTCCTTTGTTGAAGGCGTTATCTTATTCCTTTAATGAAGCCGGCATTATCTTAGTCCATTAGTGAAGGCCCTTATTTTGGTCCTTTAATGAAGGCCTTATATTGGTCCTTTAATGAAGGCCTTATCTTGATCCATTAATGAAGGCCTTATCTTGTTCATTAATAAAGGATTTATCTTGGTCCTTTAATGAAGACCTTATCTTGATCCTTTAATGAAAGCCTTATCATGTTCATTAATAAAGGACTTATCTTGGTCCTGAAGGTCTTATCTTGATACATTTATGAATGCCTTGTCTTGTCCTTCTAATGGAGACCTTATCTTAGTCTTTAACAATCTAATTAAAATTAAATCCTTGCACTTGCTCACTGTTTTTTATTTGTTTTTTTTCTTTAGTTGTGTCGTGGAAGATCGATATTGTAAATTGTAAATTGAGATATATATATGATATATTCTGTTTAAATATGAGAATTTCCAGCAAAACCAGTTTGAATTGACATGAAAGTTTTGTTTTTGCTCCTGTTTATAGGGAAATAATAATAAATAATTTCATAATAAGTAGTCAGGCCCTACGCCAAAAATAGTAAGGAATTATGGTTTAATATCATTGTTATTGTCTCCTTTATCAGGTTTATAAACAGATTTGAGTCAGTTTATGGTTTAATCACCAATAAACTTTTGTATTGTGGTTAAATCATCGAACATCCTTGAAAGTTTATGTACAGTTAAAAAAAACCTAACACATCATTCCTGTAATTTGCTCATTTATTATCTCTGGATTTAATAAGAGTTGTCTCCCTTATGGGATGGTATAACAACAAAGCTGTTATGGGGAAATTTAGGTTTTTATGTGATTTTTTTGTTTATTGCATCTAAAATTCATAGGGGAAATCAATCTATTAATGGCAATTATTGTGGATTTTCTCATGTTACACCTTTCAACATGAGAGAAAACTACAATAACGTGAAAAATATGGATTCATCCTGGGTTAAAAATTTCGGAATTATCATGGTTTGTCTCTTTCCATACTGTTTATTAGAGGGTCAATCACTTTGGTGGGACATTGACCACCCAGTAAACAATGTGTAGAAAAGTTCTTCTCTGACAGATGATTGCAGGATACCATCCTAAAGGGGTGTCTGTTGACTTAGTGTCACCCATAAATTTTAACAACGTTCATTAAATTTAGTGGTCTGTTTTTGGAGATATTGATGTTATATCGGGTTCTTTTAAACTAAGAAATCATGCATCCTTTAGCAATCAGACTTTTGGTGTCTTACTCATCTTGAATCAGTGCAGACCACTGTAGAAATCTTATATTGATTATAATGTACATTTAACTTCTTGTTGAATGACATATGCATAATCAAATATGTCATAACCAGCTGTTGAAACTGCTGTCTCATATCTGTGACCTTGAAACAGAAAGAGGTTTGTAACTGCACGAAAATTGTAGAGGTACATACATGTTCATAATACAAAATTACCAATGTTAAATCAATTTAGGTATGCTATATGTACATATCAAGGAGTAACTTCTTATCAGTAGCATAAGAAGTCAAAGATCTAAATATAGAAAAAGAAGCACTTAGTCTAAAATCCAAACAAATTTTAATTCCGTAGTTCAAAATCTTGTCTTTATCTAGATATTATTTGTCTGGATAAGTTGGCTTATTATATTGACTCCATTGAAAGTTATTTTCTGTGTGATACTTAATGGTAGTGTACTACTTATCAAAGTCAGTACAGTGACACATTTCCTTCTTCAGACTAGGACAAGGTAAATGTTGTGAAATAACCTAAAAGTTCATAATCAAGAACAAATTCAAGTATGACAATGAATAAATATTGTTTCATTATGAGTAATAGTCTTATTTTATCATAATTCAGTTAAATAAGTAAATTTTGTTGAGAAAATTACATTTCTGAAATCTTGACAAAAGAAATGGGAAGTTTGAAGACCCAAACTGCTTCCCGCCCTGTTTTTTACAGCATTGCATAACTAAATGTGCAAATTTATGGTAATTTTTTACTGTTTAATCTTTAGTTTTAAGACTATTTTTGTCTGTACATTAACATAGCTATGTTTTAATATAAAATGTCTCGCTGTTTATTTATTTTGGGGGGGTCTGGGTGGCCGAGGGGTTTAGGTAGTTGATTTAAATTTACCTGTACAGATAAGGTGTGATTTCTTGCCTGATTTTGTACCATACAAAAATCAAACAAACAAACAAAATATTTATTTTTGTAAATATTATGTTTGTTCTAACCACAATATGGCTGAAATATTGCTGAAATGGCAATGAACACCAATCAATCAATCAAAACTAAATGTTTGTTTGTTTGTTTGTTTGTTTGTTTGGGGTTTAACGCCACTTTCAACAATATTTCAGTCATATCGAGGTGATCAGTTTTTTACTGATGAAGGAAGCTAGAGTACCTGGAGAGAACCACCGACATTGGGCAGGTAACTGACAAACTTTATCACTGGTGATGCGAGTTGAACGCAACCCGTTTTTGCATGGTACAAAGTCAGGCGAGAACTCACACCGTATAGGTTGACTGCAGTGATCTGTACAGGTAACTTTAAACCAACTACCTAGACCACTCTGCCACCCAGGCCCCAAAACTAAATGTGTACTTTGTATCTGTGGTCTATTTTAAAGATGGACAAAATCAACCAAAGCATCTACTTAAAGTTCTCTTAAAAGTGTTAAATGTAAAACTAAAATTGCTTCAATGGGTAATCTGTGTTACTGATTGTTTTAGCTGAACAAAAATCTCCTCTGTATAGGCTAAAATTGTTGAGTGAACTTCATGTTACTTTGATATTAGAACTATTCTAAAAGGTTCTTAAAAAATCTCATTTTAGGCTTGAAGACAAACACACATCTTTCAGTTAAATATGAAGCATCAGTTGGTGGTCTTATAAATTCTGAATTCAACTGAACTATTATACCCAAGTTGATCAGTAAACCCATTGGCAGTATCCTCCAAAACCTCTTGACAGATTTTCTTAAAACTTATATGAAATGTTAGTCAATTTATCATGTAGTTTTAAATATACTGTTGATTTTATATGTTTTGTGAAGGCTATGTATTATTTAGAGTAAAAGAGCTGGTGTTAATTTCACTAAAGGTCTTAACATAACTTATATAGGTAATACGTACAGTACTTGCAGGTCAACAGTCTGTGGAACATTTATATAATTTTTCTATAAAGGAGTATAATGAAGTTAGAATATATAATTCTTGTAGTATAAAGGAATATAATGAAGTTAGGTAACTTAATCAAATTACTGCTGAATTATTAATTGTGTAAATGGCAGTTTTAATTTAATGGGTGCAAATAGTAACTGCATATTGAGAGAAAAGGTTCTTATGGCGAGAATAAGGATGCCTGCCGTTTAGGTTACTGTGAAAAAGAAACTGAATTTTATCAGATATTCATGTATTGACATTTTGTTTTGCGTAGAAGAAAAACTCTTGAATGATGCATATTGGATTGTACTGTATCAAGAGCAGATAAGACCAGGATTTCTGTGTATAGTTTATTGATCCCCACTGTGGAGAGAGAAAATCAACATGTTGATCTGTCATTGGCTAACCAGCTTTTAAAGGACATTACATGGTTTTTTCTGCTACTAAATTCTGGAAGATTGGAAATATCATTTAACAAAAGTGGAATGTCTCTGGTAAGAATGTGACATTTTGGTTCAGTGTGGTCATTTGGTAAAAAGTAGCTAAAACATATATGGAAAGGGGGGAGGGACATCATACTCCATTTTGTCTTGTCATAAATTATTGGAACCAAGGACAGTTTATATCTTTTGTGGTTTTGTTGTCTCATCTTGTTTATAAATTTCAAGGGTCATCACAGGTATAAAGGTCAAGTATCAACATTTGTTTAGCTTGTAAATTTCATTGAAACAGTTCATTGATAAGTTACACCCAAATAGCCATATTATTGACAGAAAGGGAGTTGTCCCCTTTCTTTACCATTTTTTACAGAAATTTGTAATATTGTTGAAGATAGATGTTTTTGATATTCTATCACAATTTGGAGCTATGCCATTATCAGTTTTCAATTAATCTGGCCTTAATTAGATTGACAAAAATAGCAGTGGGTGTAAATTTGGTATTGGAAATTGATTTTTAAACTGCAGAAATGAATTATTTATTGGTATTATGTAGGGTGTTGCAGTGTTTTTATTGTGTGATTTAGGTTATAGACTATGTACAGGTAGTGTTTTCTGACTAATACTTGTCTGAAGATGAACAGCCATTAATGATTGTGTTCATCATCAACACATGAAATGAATGCTTAGGATTCCAACATAAACAGAAGCCATTACAGTAGAAACAGTATTTGTAGGAAAACAAACATGTGGGTGTTTGATTATATTAAGTGCAATAATGTATAAGCAAATCTGTTGGGATTTGGGAAAGTTGACAGGAAACATATTGATTGTGTAAATATTTTTATTTTGGGGGAAATCATTTCTAAATCAGATGCATTCTAAAAGAACTGCATGTCCTCAAAAACCCTTTATTGTAGAACATAAAAATTTATTTTTTTTAAGTGGAAAAAAAAGTTTTTTGGCTGTTTGAACTGACTATGGTCTCCATTTTTATCGCTCTTTCATTTTTGGCTTCTCATTTGTCAAAATGTTTAATCTTCTTTAAATTGTCACAGTGTTTCATATAAAAAAAACAAATTTTATCTGTGACTTCTGGTGAATCAATAATTTTTGCACATATCATGTATGTACAGTGCTTTTTATGAATATTATGACAGAAAATGTGTTTAAATTCCTCATTTTTTAAGTTTGTGTTCTATAAGTCTGGTATTCCTGGCTGTAAAGGTAAAATCTGAAAACTTAATATAATTGACACTGAATGTGCTGAAAATAGGTTGTTTTGTCCTGAGCTTCCCAAATTTTTCCTAGTTACAGACAGTTATCAATTGAAATAACAATGAGCCTTAAATAAAAGCAGTCTAGCAATACCTGCTGATAATTAAAAGTCATCATGTATCCGTTTTTAATTGAAATAAAGTCCTTATTGCACTGAAAATAATAAAAAAAAAAAAACACTAAAAATTTTATAGAAAATAAGAAAAGTACAAGATTTATACAGAGAAATTTACCTTCAGAACTAAGTTTTACTAGTTGAACTGAAATGTTATCTAATTATGTAATTTACCTGTTTAACAATCCTGTATATACTTTCTACTTGCACAATCTACATGTGTACTTTGTTTTGTGTACAAGTGTACATGTATATGTATATGTCAAGATCAATTCAATAGCATATTTACCTAGAAAATAAAACCCATTCATTAAAATATTGTTACTTTTTGAAAAAACAAACAAACTGTATTGAGTCATACCAATCGTGAGAAAGCTGGATTATTTTTACTACAGTTTCGTAATGTTGTGGTTGGGAAATTTTATTGCTGGTTTTAACCTGTGTTGTTGGTATAGGTAAAGTTGAGTTCTTACTGTTGACTTGATTGAAATATTGTACTGCTTCATGTACATGATATTTACAACTCTACTTAAGTTGTCATTGTAATGAATTAGTGTGAGAAATGGGATTAGTGTACACAGAGATAATTGTACATTCAACTTTTCACCTGATGTGGTCTCGCTATGGTTAAGTGATTTTGAAAATCCAGGACACAGTGATAAGAGGGGACACTTGCTAAAATGAAGTTGACATCTTGGGTAAGGTCATCATTTCTTAATTTTTATAAGACAAGTTACACATATTGATCCATGATTGAATGTACAATTAAAAAACTGATTTAGTTGAAGTGAAATTGATTTTTTATGGTATAGATTTCTCACTGATTTGGTATGACATTTCAGTCATGTGACAATCTTATAATGTTACATTGAAGGTAAACTTGTTTACAGGTGATAAATGCATGTGTGATAAAAGGTTTTATGTAATAATTTTCATTTTGAGAAAATAAAAAAGGTAAAAAAAGATTGTAATTTTTGTAGTTTTTAAGACTATTTCTGGAAAATGAAACTGAATGTTGATAAATGGCCAAGGTTATTGATACTTTGTTTATTCAATAGCCATTTAATATTTATTTGGGGTTTTCCTTTGAAATTGTTCTGGTCTTAGTACATTTGATCTTAAATTGTGACAATATGGTTGACTATATTTAGAATTTTAGTGTTTAAACAGAACAGATATTATGGTACATATGTCTAATGAATTTGTAAACATCATAAATTTAAACAAATACAATGGTAGTGTTAAATATACAACATTTTTGACATGTATATTGTAATTATATACATTGTAATAAGGTGTAATTATGTTACAGATATAAACCTGTAACTGGCTTTATTGGAAAAAAATCTGGCTAACAATATTTGGAGGTCTACATTAACTCAGGGACAAATGTTTATTCATTATAATATATCAGTGTGTGTGTGTGTGTATGTTTGTGTGTTTTGATAGCACACGTACATGTTACCTGTTTCTCTGTAAAATTTTTGTATCTTTTATTTCTACACAATTTTGCAACACTCTACATTGTACTGATGGATACAAGTGTAAATAGGTATGGAAAGGCATTATAAGTATTAACACATTGCAAAAATGACAAAAAGATCTGCTTCCTTATGGACAGATTTTAAAAATTTAAAAACTACAAAATATGTTGGAAAGCCTTCTAGCATTTACTCCATATCCTTCTATTTTTTTTTTATGTATAAAATTGTTCAAAATGGACTACTTGAATCTTCATGTCATTCTGTACTGTTTTTATAGTTATACAACAATAATATGTGGGCAATGATCAATGAGAATCGAGATGCAGAGTCATCCCTGCCATGAACCATTAACCACATCCTTTGTATAACACAAGTACTAACTTTTAAATTGAACATACAACCAACTTGTGTTGCCTTGAATGCTCATTGTAACTTTAAATAATTTTTTGGACCATCATTATGAAGTAACATAATTTATAATTTGAAAATGTGAAATAAATTTAAAAAGGTATAAAAAGTCAACTGTATCACTGAAAAAAACATCAGAAGATTAAAAATAATGTTAGTCAGTGGTAAGATGTTCCGAACATGAAATACTTTATGGTATGTTTTTTTTCATATTTTGGAAACATAGAAGCAGCAGTTTTGTTGCAATTTGCCACCACATAGACACACAAAAGACCAGTCATTCTGTATATCTTGGGTGGTTACAATGGGAGAACTACTGTATTTCCAGTGTATACTGGATAATTATATAGAACCTCTTTTACAAGTCTTACCATATTTTAACTTGAGATTGCATACCCAAGAGTTTGGTTTGCACCTCAATAACCAAATACAATGTTTTCAGATATTGATTGTAATAGTAGTATCTGATTCCACATTTTGCAAAGAAATTGTCTTGCAAATTTGACATTTATGCATGAATTAGCTTCTGATAGTCAAAATAATATAAACCAATTTCTTGTTTTTCTTTCAGATGACCTTGATGACAAAACTAGGAGAAATTCAAATTATGATGAAAACGGCAATCCAGTAGTAGATCGGTACCTTCAGATGCGAAGCTCCCCAAAGTTCGGCTCAAGTTCTGTGACAGGTCTACGTAAAAATCATTATTCAGGGAGTAGTGGCTTTCCTTCAAGTCTTAAAGACTTTAGTACTTATCCATTTGGTGGTACCCATATAAGTGAATTGGAATCGTCAGCTTTTCATCAAAGTCACGACTCAAGTCGTTCTGAAAAGAAACCCAGAAAGAAAAAGAAAGAAGAAAAGTTTATTTTATCAGAAAATATAGAAAACCATGTAGGAAATAAGGCAATTGATGAATTATTAGATTTTATTGAAAGTGACAAAAATGGGCGCAAGCCAAAGAAAAACTCCCAATCGAATGATGTTTCAGTTGTGTCAAAATCTGAGAAAAATAACAAGAAAAACAAAGACAAAAAGTTAAACAAACCAGCTGTGGAGGAAAAATGTGAAATTCAAGTTAGCAAAGAGGAAACTACTCAACCAAAGCTAATTGACGAAACCACGCCACTTTTCAATTCGAAGAAAATTGAATTTACAGATTATAAGACACATAGTGTTCAAAATCACCATGTTGAGAAAACCTGTGACATCACAGAGTCTAAATTGAAAAACAGTTTAAATAGAATGGGAAATTCCACTGGTAAAAGCTCATCTGATGAGAAGTCTGATTCCCAAGAAAAAGTAGATGTTGAAAGCGTAAAGGAAAAAGAAAAAAGCTTGGAGCCGTCTTCACCATCTTCAACATCTTCAATGGGAGAAGAAATAGTATCAGAAGATAAAGTTGAACCAAATTCAACAAACATTATGTCAGAATGTGCAGAGAAGCAAGTTAAAAAGGAGAAAAAAGTTATAAATAAGCCAAATGACAAACAAAACCCGCAAAGTAAAGTCAAATCAAAGGGTAGTAACGCCAAAGTTGATAATTGTATTATGAATGGTGTTGAAAAAATCGAGGCATTCGAAAATGGTTCAATGAAAGTGAAAACACAACCTGGCAATCCCAAGCACAAAAACACAGAGAAAAGTGCTAAGGACTCCTTTACAAATGATCTTGTGTTGAATGGTATTGGAACTAATAACAATAAGGAAAGTACCCCTTCGATTTTGAATGAACTTGATTTGGTGCAAACGGATTATCGTTTTACAGACTTTGAATCCTTAAGAAAAGAACCTGAATTTACAGTTGTGGGCAAAAAGAAAAAGAAAGTAACCTCCACGAAGGAGAGTTCAAGTGCTAAGGAAACTCTTATTCCTGCCAAACCTGTTAAGAGAGAGGAGAGACGAAAAACACCCCGTTCCATTACTCCCCCTCCTTCAAATAAACTTTCATCAAATATAGATGGTGACAGAACAAGGGATTTGAGTCCGTCTGCATTTCCTGCTCTTAGTAGTTCAAATCAGATGAGTTTCAGGGATGCAAGACGCAACTCCACTGGTGATGTGCGAACAGAAGTTAAAAATATAGTGAAAGCTCAAGATGATAGTGATATTGAGTCGGTGAAATCAATGCCTGCCTCCTCACAGGGAGCATGGGGACAAAATAATCTTTCACCTCGACTCCCAGTTTCCTATGCAAAAATGGCTGCTTCCCCTAAACCAAGTGTAACTTCACTGGGAAGCTCCATGACTGAAGATGATTCAGTTGAACCATGCATGGATTTGAAGGCAGCCAATTGGAAAGGACAATTAAAAGAAAGGCGACATTCTATTGGTTCACACCCAGAAAATATTAAAGAAAATGAAAGTTCTTCCATGAAACAAAAGTATGGAAGTCAGGAGGTACTTAATGTGTGCGATCAGGACGATTTTCCTAAAGTTGGATTTGATAGTGGTTACATTAATGAAACTAATTCTATAAAGATGGAGGAAAGTAATACTAGTCTAAGTAGTACTGTATCATTAGTCGATAACAATTCAAGTGATACAAATGTCACTGATAGCCAATTGACTATAACCTCTAGTAAAACAGTAGAAAGTTCTGATCCTGCCAAGCAGATGAATCAGAATGTGGATAGTTTGGAATGTACAAATGAAAAATCTAGTGAATTGTCTAACAAAGTGTCAATTTCTAGGAGAAATAATGAATTGAACAATGCCGAGAAGGTGAAGTCGGCAAAACATGCCATGAATAATTCCAAGAGAGTTAAACAATCTGTTATTTTCATGGATAAAAGAGTCAGTCAAACCCCTAAAAACTTGGACATTTCATTTTTCTTCGACTCGGAAAATGAGTCTGGTGTTGATTCCGAAAACTTACAAAAGTGCTCATCGTCTAACTTACAAAATTCTAATATAATTCCAATAACTTCTGATTCCAGAGACCTTAGGAAAAAATCTTCAGATATGTCTGTGATAGACAATAATACAGTAATAAATAAACGTAATGAATTAGGGACAGATTCATCAAAAAATCATCCACTTGCTGGAAAAAATGGTGTAGTTGATCACATGGTCAATCCCATAGTTCAAAACAAAAATCACCCTCATAGTGACGATGCTATCATTTTCATTAGTGAACATAACCAGTTCTTAGACGCTGCCCCGATCTCAAAAGACTCAAAATTATCAAATTCCAAGGAACAATCGCCAATAAGTCAACCAAATATTAACCAAGACAATGTTATACTTGTAACAATTGGAGATCGAATTGAACCCAATTCTTTGCCAAAAGACATTCAGTGTAAACTTTACTACCGCCAAGATTCAGGAGATGACAACTGTAATCAAAGATTTAACTTCCCAGAAGCTGTAGGCTATCTTAATAGAGGTTTGTATATATATAATTGATTATTACATGTAGATGGGTTTTTAGAAAAATTCAAACTGAATTAAACAGAGGTCAAATTGGTGATAGGTCATATGAATTTATGTCTGCACCCGCCCTGATTTAAGGTCTTATCCACCCCGCTTTCAGACTACAGAAATATTACCCTGCTTTTTGCCCTTTCGCAATGACAAGATCCTTGTCATCAATGCTTATGCAGAAGAATATTAGAATATTTAGGATATTATTTTTAAAATTCAAAGGAAAAAAAAATAAAATGATAAATCTTCCATATTTTGATTGGCAATTGTTCTTTATGAAACATATTTTTTTTTTTTTTTTTAAAGTTACAATTGTTAAATTGTGTCATTTCTGAAAAAATAATAGTTCGCATTTCCTTCAAAAACAACTTTACAATAAGACTCTGCATTAAATGAAAAGTGCTGATGGCAAGGAAACATTGCTGAGCTTGCAGAGCTTGCAAGCTTGTGTCCTTTAGTGGAGGTTGTGTCTGTACATGTACATATGTACATGCATATGTATCTGATACAGTAAGGTCACCAAGATGGAGAAGGTAGTTCAACAAACTTACAATATTAAAATAAATTGACAAAATGTATACACACATACACATTTCTAAGGCTAACAACCATGACAACACACTTGTGTAATTAAATTGGAAAATTCGTGTCAATTGTGCATGTACCTATACATGATCATGATGATGGATACATTTTATAAATACATATATGTCGTGTATGTTAAGCCCTTACCATATTTACACACATAAAAATATACAGGTAGATTTGTAATATACAACATTGACATGATTGAGGTTGTAAAAATTTCTAAGCTGATTGATTTTCTAGCTATATGAAAGAACTGTGACTGTTAAATCAAAATCATTTTAACAAAAGGAAAAGGTATAATCAGGTGTCTTTTAGAAACTCTGTGGCCCCAAAATTTCCTGCTCATATCACAATGTTTTAAGAATGGTAAAAGCAACTAAAAGCCTCATAAAGTATACCCATCTAAACATAGCCTTTTGTGGCCTTTAAGACCTTTTACCTGAACATTGTACTCAGGCCTAAAATTAAAAATTGTGTGTTTCCGGTAACATAGTATTTCAAAATAGGGTCGGTCGGTCGGATATTTTTTTTTATTTTATTTTT
>JAULBM010000007.1:585054-602604 GCA_032357055.1 Geukensia granosissima
CCCTAGAACTTACTAAGGCGAAATGGGAATAATTTTATATACTTAATTTTAGAGCTAAGGCGAAATGGGAACAAGCCATACCAGGTTAAGACACCCGAAAAATGATTTCGCTTAAAGCAGCACGATAAACACATATTCATGTAAGACTAGATAAACGTGTTTGGAAGTAAAATTACCACAGTATGGGATCAGAAGTAGCAATTGATCGCTTATAATGAGGTCAAATCTAAAATCAGGGGAGGTGCCTATGCACTCCAAACTTGAGAATACTTAAAAATGACGAAAATAACATAAACATAGCGAACAATTTTTATGAAGGTAGGTTAAATCATAAAATCAAGAATTAGGTGAATAAAAATATATGATTTAACATATTTTAGATTATTGACAGACAAAAACACTGCCTACTTGATGATCAATTTTCAATTAATTTTTACTCTTTTTCCTAAGGCTGACATTGATAATGAGCGTTGACAGTAAAAATTTGATGCTGATGTTTCTAAATAAATTATTTTTAAAATTTTCAATTTGAAGTGTATCGTCACTTGTTTCATCTTTGAACTTTATCGGTCTTTTTCTTTTTCTGATCCCACACTGATTAATATTACCGTAAATTTTATTGAACATTTATACTTATCTCTATCACAATTGCCATCTTGTCATGTAAAAATAAGACTTAATAAAAATAAATATCTTTTCTTTATTTTTAATGACTAAGATATAGTTTAAAATATAAGAAATAACCAACCACAAAGTACTGTTGATAATTGACTCTTTCAGCTAACAGTAACATGAGTAAATAAATATTATTTATTTTGTTTCATTTTCATAAATGTTTATTATTTTTAAGGTTTCGTACGAACATAGGAGTATGAACTTCTTTATGTGTACCCCATATGTTTTCGTTTGTACTTAAATCAATGGCCATTTTAGAAAGGAATACAATGGGAAAATGATCTTTTTTATGTGAACAAAATATTTAAATCATTGACAGTTTTTAAAAGGAACAAGGGGCCTGGATGGCCGAGTGGTCTAGGTAGTTGATTTTAACTTACCTGTAGAGATCACTGTAACCTATCATCAATCCGGCCTGAGTTAGCGCCTGGGTTTGTACCATACAAACACAGGTTGCGTTTTACTCGCATCGCACGTGATAAGGTTTGTCAGTTACCTGCCCAAGGTCGGTTGTTCTCTCCGGGTACTCCGGCGTCCTCCACCAGTAAAACTGACCGGGGCGATATGACTGAAATATTGTTGAAAGTGGCGTTAACAATAATCAAAAAAAAAACCAAACAAATATTTATGAATAATAATATAACAGAGAGTGAAAATTTTAGAAATGTCTAAGCATAAATTTTCCAGAAGTATTTGTGGAATCTTTTATTGCGTTTCCCAGCTCCTGTAAATTGTTCATTAAAAAAGAAGGCAGAGTTGTCTCTGTTATAGTATAACAGGTCACCATAATCTAAACCTTCAAGTTTTTTCCTCTATAATTGTGGCTTAGTTATAAGTACAAACTATGCGCAATAAGAGTGGCTTTGACTTTTGCACACTCATGTTTGTTAATGCCAGTAATTAGGATAGGCAAGTCTATATTTTTGGCTGCTTTGCCCATCTTTTTTTAACATTATACCATAAGATACATAAAGCTGTGTCTGTGTCGAGAGTAGTAGGATTCCTAGAACTGTACTTTGACTTTGTTTTTCTCTACGGGAAGTGCTTATCTCGCCATTTGCATTATTAACAAAGACGATGCTCAGGGGGGATGTCTCGCCCTAGATATTTATTTCAATTTAAACTTTAAAATCTGATGAAAGTTCTTCTGCCAATTTGTCATTATCATTCAGTCTTTTCTCTATATACAAAAAGTTCTTCTTGTCTCTGATTGGCCGACTTCTATAAATTCCATCCACCCGGTCGTAGAAATCTAGTTCAACGTGTCTGTCTACTACCTTTAACAGGTTCAGTATGTCAGAGTTCGTATGCATGTAAACTGTTTTATCTTTTAGCTTTATCACAAATGCTTGTAAGTCCATTACTATGTCTCTAACTGCAATGGTGGTGGTTTAGTTCAATGGTGATGGTTTAGAAGGTATGCTAGGCAGATCATCCGGTCATGGTGCTGCAACGGGTGATGTTCGACTCTTGGCACCGATATCGGCGGGAAATTGGATTCCACATCATCTAGCTGTTCAGTCGATCCTTCATCCTCGGTAGGTAGAGTGGTATTTCCATCCTTCCCAGTGTTATTGTTTTCTATCTCGATAATCGATCTTTTGTGGTTTATTGTAGCTGCTGCCCACTGGTTCCAGTTCAAGGACCTTTCGCCATCTTATTATCATCGAATATATTCCATTCCTTTTGGTAAAAAAACAGTTGGTGGTTATTGTTCTCAAATACTTGTAATACAGCGATTAACTCCCTAGGTAGAAACGGTTTCCAATCATTGCGGCAACAGTGAATGTATGTTGGGATGTTTACTCGCGGAAATAAGATCAGAAAATTGTTTTTCTACAAACTAATCCTTTTTCTTTATAAATGTATACTAATGAGTTCAAATTCCTAATGTAATAACATATATTTTCTCAAAAGCAATATTCAGCTTGTATATGTATCTTTTTTCTTCGAAATTTTTTTTAAAATGGAATATCAAAGAATATATATACATGTGATTATTAATTAAATCAACATCAAATTAATGAATATTTGATACCTAATTAATACTTTATACTTTTAACAAAGGTACTGAGTTCTTTAAGATTATGCCCAACAGAATGAAGATAAAAAGATGTGGGGTTTTCAGAGAAACTGCGTTCTAGCCACACGAAAAACGGGAAAAAATTACAAATATAGTGGTCTCCATTAAGCCTCTAACAAGGGTGGACTATTAAACTTTTTGAGTGACCAATTGATAAGATAACTTTCTCTTGTGGAAAAAAATCAACAATTTAGAAAGATTTTTTTTCACTCAAAAATTAGTTGCCAGATGAATTTTCATAGCATTACAATATTTTTTTAAAATTGACTGTTAGTGGTAAAAGAAAGAATGTGAAATATATGCCAGTAAGACAGATCTTTTTTAACTATAATTTAAAAGTCGAATTTAACTGCTGTGATGATCGGTAAAACTCAATAAATTTGTAGTGGTAATGCATTTACTAGAAACACTAGTAATGAACTGAGACTTGTATGGAGATTTATGAAGTTTAGCAAATTATAGGAAGATGGAACCTTTGACTGGATAGAAAGATTCAGATTTTCATTAACAATATGTTGCTCTGTCAAGTGTATAGCTTGGAGAGTGTTTGAACTATGAACATGATGAATTTCATTACGGAATACCTCTATAAACAACTACGATATTTTAGTCTGCTTTATCTGCAAGAATAAACACATAACTTTTATGGAGATCCTTAATTGTTTGTTTTAAGCTGGAAACAGCATGAGATAAATTTGTATCTTTATTATTTGTTTCATAATGTTTACTACGAATATCTGCTATTTCTATTATTGTATTCATATACTTGTCAATGCCTTTATTACATTATTTTTCCGGATTATCTTTTCCCATTGTATCATGCCGTATACGTGTAAAGATTTTTCGGATGCCAAAACGTATGCTCAAAGTTCAAAGGAATTGATTTGGTTGCATAGCTATATCAACTTACGCTAGTTAGGGAGGATGAAACAATTTATAAACATTTCTACTGGTACAGCAAGTACTGTAAAATGTTTTCAACACACAAGAAACCAGTCATTGTGTAGTTTACCTGCCCAGTGCTCCACCTAGCGTTAGTTGATATAGCTTCAATGCCTGCCTAATAATTTTTTCCGTTGTTAATATTAAATGATTTTAATATTTTCTTTGACTTATGTTGTTAACTTTCAATAACTTTCAAATTCAATAACATTATCTCTACCCTTATTCAACCTTATATTGATCAGAATTTGGAAATTGCAAAACTTTGTCTGCAGTTCTATTGTAACGTTGCCAAATGTTTCGACCGTTTATTGAAAATTTTACGCAGGGTGATGTTCAATCAAAATAATGATACCTTAAAAGTTTTATTAGAACAATGTCTTTGAATATTACCATTTTGATACGTACTGATGATCTAAATACTAAAATTTAAAAAAGGAATTCAGGAATGAATAGGTGCAAAGGGCAAGGTAGAGAACAGGCCACATCTTTATCACAATAAAGAAGACCAAACAAAAATAGATAGATGTTAATAAAAATGCACTTACATTTGTAATAACGGAAAGAATGTTGACATGAAGCGCGTAAAAAGAAATTCGCAATATGAAAAATAAAAAAAAAACAACTTAAATATGGGACAACAAGCATTTTCATAAATTAAATGAAAGTGCACAGCTGAAATACGTTGAGTGAAAAAGACAGTTTAGGATGGGAATAAATGTCGGGAATCAATAGGTACGGATGGGTACTCTAGTCAAACTAAAAAAATTCTAAATATTGAAATGGGGAAGTTTTGTGGGAAAATGTGTGGAAATGGGAGATATGGGGTGGTTTGTAGGGAGAGGGTACAAACTGTACCAACATTCAATTAAAAACCTTCATGTAAAATAGTCCCATCAAATCATTTTTATAAAAAAACGACACTCAATAAGTGAATTTCCCAAAACGCACAGGTGTAACAACTCTATGATATTGTTATCTCTTTTTAAATCGACACTATTAAAAGCAAAACATTATTGTATTGCATGCACACAGAGATTAACTATACTCCTATATATGGAATCTATTGAAAGTAAATACTAAATGTTAAGCGGTGAAAAAATATATGGAGATGTAAAAATGCGTTAAAGAGTCTTCAGAGTGCACTTTCCAATTTAAAGATAAAAATCTAATCATTATTCATAAGTACATATGTTGAAAGATAGTTATATTTTTCTGTTACTATCTCATGACCTATAATGACCTTTACTAGATAGTGACTTGTAAGCAATGTATCCAATCGGATGAATCATACGAACTGTCTTTAATTTCCTTAGAATATTGCCAAAAAAGATATCAATACATTCCATGATATGATCTTTTTGTATAACGATGAAAAATAATTCTTGGGAAAGAAATGAATTTCCTAATTGAGATGGGTTTGTCAAACTACGGTAAATAGACCCATCAAATATTACAAACTTTATTGGACGTTTCGGCGTCAAAGAAAAAAGCCATTCATCATGTTTTATGGATATTTTGATCAATATTTCCTTTGAAATGTGCTGTATCAGATTTTATTTTGTTCTTTTAGCAAGCTATAGATTTATCACTGTCTTTCTCGGGGGTAATGATGTCAGAAGCAATTTTCTGTTTTGGAATTTGGTCAATACCAGTCCAGTTATCTGTCTTTCTGTTACTTGTTGATTAGATTTTATTTCTTCAACTTGATCTTATTTGTAAAAATATAACTTGTTAATTTAACGCCTTAAAAATCAATGGCAGCAAGCATTCTTCAACCTTTTCAATCATATTGCAAATTATTTATCAACCAAAATTTTTTTTTATTTCTATGCCTATATATATTTCTGTTCTACTTAGTTATTTTATCAGTTTGCTTGTCTTAGAAAAAAACTGTAAGACGTTTAAAATTCTAAATGTAACTATATCAAATTACATTCTGTAGAAACCAAAAAAAGTTGGTGAGTTTGCAGATTTTTTTAATTGACTTAGTTATTTTTCAGTCTAAGATCCAGTACAAAGGACAATCACTGAAATACATCAAACATATTCAAGCAAAATGGAGACATAATGAAGAAATAAAGAAACATGCACACATTGTTAACAAAGCCATCCTTAAAATTTATATATATATATTTACATTTTTCTAAGTATACAAAAGTCGTTCTGTGTTTTAGAACAATTGGAATCTTTAAACTTATAGAATTATGTGATCATTTCTAATGGATCTTATTACCTCCATCAATCAGTTTTAAAATATTAGAGGTTCCCAACTTAAAAAGAAGCTTGATCTGATGTTTTGGTACTATCATCTGTGTTGATAGTATTCAGGTTTATATTCTGTCTTCGTAGAATAATACTTCTAAGTGTACTGTGGTCTTCAGGTTGCATACAAGTAAATTTTAAAGTAGTTATCTTACCTTCTTCTAAGGCAAACATAAGTTTACTTTTCGACATTTTACCTTTATTTATCAACGCAAATAAGATCAACAAAGGCAAATCCAACACAGTGAGTATGGTAAATTTTATATCTTGTTAATGATTGGGTAAGCGGAAATGCATATGTATTAATGTGAATGCTTGGGATTTCAACTGTGATCCCATTTACCTGCTAAATCTTGTGAAAGGGATTTTGATGAGGATATCTACACAGGTCTAATCAATCTGTATATTGCAAAACATGATGCAGCGATTAGAACTGGGATAACCACTCTGATTCTATGCACATTTTCCTGGATACTACCGTGAAAGTGATTGGAATGAAGATTAAGGAGTTAACAGTATTGAATTTGGCGATTTGATATTTGCAAATTTTTTACTGGCCAGTAAACGGATATTTGCCACCATCAAATCAAAATTGACGAGGCAAATCTTCAAATACAATATTGTTAATTCCAATGCAAATGCATAATTTACGCTCAAGCGGAACATTTGAAAATTGGCGAAATAAACGTCTGCGCTTGCGCAGTTTCTCCCATGGCATCAAACGTGGAATTGATGCCATGAAAATTTAAACGTTATCCAATCAAAATTAACGTTACAAACCGTGTTGTTTATCTACCTAGATAATGCTTACCAAGTATAAAAGATAGGATTAAGGAAGTCCGCATTGATATAATATCTTAATAACTTAACAGGCAAGAATGTTTTAGAATACAATTACAGCATCAACCATATCTGGATTCGGTTAACGGTCACCTAATGGACCTGATATTTCAAATCTATAAATTACCTTTTGCACTTAGTACAATGTACGAAAATTCCCTCTGTATTTTTTCGTGGTTGGGATGTGGTCTCTCTGACATTTACTCTTTACACAGGGGTGGATTCCCACTCCTTGATTTAAGATAAGCCCAGACAAACAATATTGAAGGCTTTAAATGTTTATAATTTACACGTGTTGGATGGCTGTTTGACAATCATACCACATCTTCATTTTCTATACAAGAAATAAAACTCTTACTCGTAAAATTTAACTCAATGTTATATAAATAGATACAAAAAACTTCACGAAAGACAAATACCAACCAATGCCCTCGACACCTGAATGATAAATCTTTTTGTATATCATCAATCGTAAGAATGCTAGAATGCTTTGGATTTGAATGTAGTTGGTTTGATACTTGAAGTTATTTATTTTTTCTTTCTGGAAATGTCAAGGCTAATATTTTTGTTTGGTATCATGCTATTTGTCGTATGTTATTAATTTACCTAACCATTTTTATCGATAAGAAACGATATAACATAATCGAAAGTAGAACAAACTGCTTGTTTAGGAATTTATTTTCTGGTTTGAGTTGCTGAAAACATTCATTCATTTAACAAGCCTTATCCCAGGGACAAAGATAACAGAAACAATTAAAAACTATAACTAGAGTTTGACGAATTACTGGAATGAATGTTTGGACAGCTCAGTTCTGTTGAAAACTTGTCTTGCCCTTTCCATTTATCTTCAGCAAATACAACGATTACAAAGTCTTTACTTTCAAGGACACACTTTTTCAACTCGATGTTTTCGTTTTTTTTTTTAAACTATTAGGGTATCATTGTTTCAAAAGTGAAGAAAAAGCATTTTGTCTTAAATTCACATGTTCAGAAACTCCTATATTATCTGTGTCGACGTTCAAAGGAAATTTTGTTGACGCGAACTAAGATACCTTATCACATATCTCCTTGAGAAAGATATTGTAGATATTGTCCTTTGATGGAAGTATGGCCCATTTATTTCTTTTGCTTTCTTTGCTTGTGTTTGTAAATGGAGATGACGGTAAGAATATATTTTTCTAGAATTCCAAGCTTTTACTAACGTGTAGAGTACCTGTTTATATAATGTAAATCATTTTCAAATGGATTCCAAATACTAGATCCACTTCTGGTTTCATATTTTTTTAGGTTCCAATTGTTTTACCAGTCCCCTTGGTTTTTGTTTGGTTTGTTGTTAGTTTTTATCTTCACTAATATTTAATTTTCCGAAACGTTTAAGTTCTTTTTGTATACCTTCCAGTAGTTTTCCATATCTGCTTATTCTTAGTTTTTTTTTTACTTTTGTTTGAATAATGCCAACGCCAACTAAATTCTTTAAACTGCTGAAACCTGCCTGGTGTGTTGCCGATTTATTATTTAAAGCTGTTCTGATATACTAGGATGGTTTTGGCACGTGACAGATTTCCACTATGATCCTACCTATCTTGATGTTGGTGTATCATGTGAGAAAAATGTTTCTGATAGAGGACCGTTTGGAAATAGCTGGTGTGATTCTCCATGGAAACTTGTCACAAGTAGTATTGAGGCGATGCATGATATAAAGTCTGACGTTGACTTTATAATATGGACAGGGTATATAGTTGCATGTTTTTTTAAGTAAAAAAATAAAACGAGTGGCAATTTAAAAAAAGATAGATTTTAGGTGTGGAAAGGGTTTCTATGACCTGTGAAAGTTTACCAATGTTTCATAAGTATGGTGAATTTTGATATGCAGCATGTACATTCTAAGTAGTAACCCCACATCATTAGCATTAGAACCAAATCATAGTAAGTCAAAGTTCCACACATACTAAAAGAAGTACTCAAGACCAAACAAATAAAATATGAAGGAAAATCCAAGGGTAAGGACACTACTCGGTGCAATACGTTTCTCCATATTTGTATTGGTAAAGAATCCGAACAAATACAGCAAATATCTGACATCATTCATTGAATGAATTTTCGTTTCGTTCAAATGTTTTTGGTTCATCATTATGTTAAAATTTGCATTCTTAAAAAAACAGAAAATAATAAGTAATATGTTTGTGTTTCCTTATACAGAATGATTCATACATTGTAAGCCAATTCCTAGATTGTTTTTTTTTTTTTTTGTTGGTTTTTAGAGACAGCACACCCCATGTTGCCGATAGCCTTACCAGTCAGTCTATTTACCAGAATATTATAACGAACATAACGGAAGCTTTGAAGTCCAAATTCAACCAAACTCCGGTATACCCTGTATTTGGTAATCATGACTATTATCCATCCGGACAGTTTCCTCCGCACAGCAACCATATGTATGATGTGATATACAATGAATGGAAAGATTGGATTAACGACGATACACAGAAGGGAAACTTTCAAAAAGGTATTTGTAAACTAATAGATTTCAGTACATCTACTATTGTTTGACTATGCATTCATTTGAATGTCTCTTTAAATATTGATAAAGAAGATTTATACATGTGTTTATGAGACAGCCATCCAAAACGTGTAAATATCAAACTTATACAGGTTGCCCCTAGGCCTTCAAAAAGGAAACACGTCCACACCCTACGACAAGCTGTAAAAGGCCCCCCAAAATGAAATGTGATGATTTTCAAATGTAACACCTATTCCAGATAAGTAAATAATGTAACACAAATAACACTTAAACATAAAAACAGTGACATCCACTGGATTATAAAAAGGCATTTAACTTTAATCGTATCTTGTATGATCCTCAACAATACTCAGTCCGCAGCTGTCAGCTCGATTGGAATTGTGGAAGTTTAAAAAAATATCAGATAACGTTATCCCATTTTGATTCGATCTTCAGACTCCAGTTGCCTAATTTATTGACGTTTAGTATAACTATGAACTAAAAATTCAAAAAATACAATGGGACAGACAAAATTCGTTTTGTCAGACAACAGACAACACCATGGTAAATGAGGCGAATAAAGGAAAAACAACCACACACAAGACTATGAAGACAAGTAAGGTCTTAGAGTAATAACACAAGCCCTTGAAAACAGGAGCGAGTTTAAGGTTTCCCAAAGAGTGAGCGGCCCCTGCTTCAGAGAAAGTACCAGTTTTCTTCTTCGGAGTCAAAGCAAGTCGTTATTTACAGTCAGTAATAGTCATATATTGTATAAGAACAAAATCATTGATGATATCCGTTGTCGCAAAATATGTTTTTATATTTCGTATCGACGAATCAAATCAATATGTACACCGAACAATTTCCGAAGTGCTGATTTTAATCTTTTCACCAGAAATCCTTTAAAAAAGCTTTTTTTGAAGACAGCAATCATTGGAATCCTTCACAAGTCATAGAGTTGCGTATCCACAGACAGATAAACACCATGTAATGTCGATACACATGAACGTAATGTTTCTCGCTTTCCTATTGACAAAAAAATTTGGAAAAACGTCTAATTCTATTTTCAGTTTGGTTGTACAGTTTATATTTTTTCTTGTAATTAGTTTTGATTTTACCTGTTAGGCGAGTTTATGTTTTTATTGAGTTTCATATTTAAGTTACTTTGCTCCTACCCTGGATGCTGGATAAACGTTTGTAGTTATGACTTTTTTTGGTGTTCATCTCATAGACAAGCATACCTACATCTCATCTTTCTTTTACTTGAACTATCAGGTCTTCCAAGTTTGCATAACGTGTTTGCTTGTCAGAACATACATTTTTCATTTACCTAATCTTCCTACCTGGTTTTTTACCTATTTCCTGAATGAGACATCGACCCTAATATAATCAGTATTCTTATTTTGTAGGTGCATATTATACAATAAAAACGGCAAGCGGTATAAGGATAGTGGGACTGAACACAAACCTTTACTATAGATATGACAAGATTTCATGGAATTATAGATACTCTGATCCTGCTGGCCAGTTCCAATTCATGGCGGAAACATTACAGTTCGCCAAGGAAAATAATGAAACGGTAATGGTGATAGCAGCTTGTAGTCGATGTATGGCTGTTTGGCTTGAGCACGTGGAGATTGACGGTTTCCTAGTATAGCTTATTTTAAAAAATTCATTTCTGGAAAGCAAAGATTTAATATTAGAATTTTGTAAGAGTTGTCTACCGCATAAGCAACGTAAGGCAAATAACGATGAAAAAGTTTTACTACATCTCATTTAAATAGTGTTTGCTTTCTACGCCATCCCAACAAATAGTTAATTTATTTCCAGTAAAGAAATTGTTTCTTAAATCTAAAACTCATTTATAAAAATATTTATTAATAACAGATATTATTCCATCTTTTTTCCGTTACTTTTCTTGCTATTTTTGTGATTAACATTTAAGAAATTAGCAGTAGGCGGCCAGAGATCTCAACGTAGCCTAATATAATTCGTTTGTGTTTAAAAGAAATAATACAGAATATATACCAAAAAGAAACGATCCAAATTTTACAAATGTTTAAAACAAATAATCAAAAGCCAAATTTTACTGCCTGTAAAGCGCTTTCTGGATTTGTCTACATCAGATAGGGGCTCTCTTCAATGTATGGTGTAATTCTACCTCTTTTCTTTGCTATTGCGATATCTGTTCGTCATTTTTAAGGGTTTATTGATTGATACAGTTTGCAGTGAAGTATGGTTTCGCACATGCATTTACCTCGGATGTTGTTAAAAAATTGTTTGTTGGTATTGTTATTTAAGTTGTTTGAGATATTGTTTTTAAAAAATAATGGATTTGAGTAAAAGTATACAGTTTCTCGAGAAGAGATTTAAAAGCAACGTAAACAAACAGATTAAATCCAAATGAAGACCAAATCAAAAATAAAGCTCCGAATTTGTAAGCATTCCCTGTTTTCACTGTTTTAAAATTGATTGATTTGTCGATTTAAAGAACTACCTTGGAAAATATGACTGTCAGCTATAACCCAATCTATAAGGTTAAGTTAAACGATTTGGGAACCTGGTGAAGTTTGAAATTTTAGGGGTCGTCAGGCAATCAAATATGAAGGTATCTATAATTTATCTATCATTGCTTTGATAATTTGTTGCAGGTTATGATTTTAGCACATGTACCTCCAGGTGTCATTCCTACAGAAAAGAGACCTTGGTTTTATCCTCAGTTCAACCACAGGTTTAATGAAATTCTACTGGAGTATTCAGACTCCATTGCTGGACTCTACTTTGGTCATGAACACGTCGATACATTCCGGATATACTATGCACAAGGTATTTATTTTGCTACGTTAACTCTGGCAGTCACACTTATTAGTAGTATGGGGTACATGGCATACATGTTTAACTCATTGTGTGTCCACCAAAAAAAAGTATCACAGTGAAAGCGTTTTAGTGATTGCATTAATCAGGTGTTAATGATACCTAATTTTGTGCCCTCTAAATGAGTAAAGACTCTTTTATACAGATTTAAGCCTCAATAATAACCGTTTGTTATGTTTATTTAATGTATTTTTATTGCTCCTAATTTTTTTATCACCTGAACGAAGGCCATGTGAGCTGTTTTCATCACTTTTCGTCCGCCGTCTGTCCGTTAACATTTACATTTCATCTTCTCCTCTGAAACTACATGGCCAAATGAACCAAATCTTTACAGGAAGCATATATGGAATTTCCTCTACAAAGTTTCCTCGTTTAGTCCAGATTATAAAATTGATGCCACAGTTAATCCTGGTTCTGATTGTTATTTAAAATGTCTTCTCCTCTTTAACCACTAGGCAAAATAAAACCAACAGATATCATCTATGAAAGGTCCTTTATAAAGTTTCCTCATCTTGTCTTGATCGTAATAAAACATGGCCGCCTTGAACGAGTATTGTTTCTCATTGGCTGATACATAAAATATTGTGTCTTCCGAACCCCTTGGCCAAATGTATGATTTGTCAAGGGGCATCTATGAAAGTCATGTATTAAGTTTCCCCAATCCGTGTCAATCAGACCAAAACATTGCCGCCATGGATGATTCTTGCTTATGATTGGCTGATGCATAGCAACATTTTTCCTCTGAAACCACTGGGCTGAATGTTACAGTATTTGACAGGAAGCATCTACACAAGGTGCTTTATAAAATTTCATCCGTTTCGTCCAAATCGGACCAAAATATGGTCGCCATAGAAAATTATTGTTTCTGTTTGGCTGACACATAAAAAATCTTCTCTTTTGAAGCCCTAGGCCATATGTGTTAACAATCAACATGGGAGCATCTATAAGAGGTCCTTTATAAAGTTCCCTAATATCTTTCCGATGCGACAAAAGTCATGGCCAACACTTAAGATTCTTGTTTCTATTGGGCTAATACACAATAAAAAATACATCATCTGAAACCGCTTAGCCCAATAGATCAGTGTATGATAGGAAAAACCTCTGCCTTAATGGCCGCCTGGAACGAGTATTGTTTCTCATTGGCTGATACATAAAATATAGTTCAAGCATGTTCAAAAGGTCAATTTAACAAATATATTAACCTGCATTTGGATTTTCGTAGAAAAAAAATTATGTCACCAATTTCAGTAACTTTTGAATTATTTCTTTCTTGCGCATTGCAAGAAACTGATGCAATGAGACTGTTTATAGCAGTTATGTTGAAAGTTTACGTAGGGCCTTGCTATTTATTTTCCTGATTTTGACTTCGGTTTTATGTTTTTTTTAGATTTAGTGTTTTGTAACCTTAAAGTACAAAAACAGTTTTCTTAGTCCTGGCTTTTCGGTTTATTCTGTTCTACAAGTTTGCAACAAGTGATATCAATTAAAGCCAACACGTAACATGTTTTTTTTTTTTTTTTTGTTTTTGTTTTCCAGCTTACATTCAAATGTACTCTCTTTTCAAGTTTCAAACAAATCAATTAAGACGTTACCTTGGAGTTAATCTGTGCTGTTATTTATACTTGTGGATATTTTGTAGAAATAAAATGATCTTACTTACAAAATCTAATATTATTTTATCCAAATAATGTAGGATGGTATTTTTTATGCCATACCCCATTTTGTGATGACGGTCATGATGAATAAGAAAATTACATTAAGTCAAAATCTTATAACTAAATTCATAAGAAAAACATGAGATATTGCAGACAACACAAATATGAAAACTAAACATGTACAACCTTTATATAATTTTAAAGGAACTGTCAGTACATGTCTTGTTAAATTACAACAGTGAGTATGCCTTAAAACACAATAATAATATAAAAACTTGAATTTGTATAAAATATCTCTTTGATGAGTCATAAAATTGGTACATTTAATCAAACCTGGTGGAATTGTTAACATTTTAGCCATTAATTATGGAAGTATTTTTTATTTTCTATGGTATCTAAGTAATTGCATTGAAAAATGCTCTATGGCACCATATAAAAGTCTCAAACGTGCTACATTTTAATTATTATCATTGGTTAATTCTGTTGTGAAAATTACATTTGTAAATTTAAGAGATTTAAGGCATATTCATGACATATGTTAAAAAAGGGTAGATGCTTAAAAAACGGTATGTATATTGTCCTTTTGTCGCATTAAGAAAAATAGACAATATAAAAAAAACTGCAATAAATCAGTTATTATTTCTTTATTTAAAACAAGTAAGTTTGTATCCTAATGTTGTTGTTTCAAACATAAAATGCAAATCCAAGAGGTTAAATTGGAATTTTAAGGGGCACTTTACCCAAAACAGGCATTTTTGTGAATAGGTATGTAATACAGGTTATCAAGTGGTAGTTTGACACTGGTTTTAATTTGGCCCAACCTGTCATTTACAATATTTCCAACATCTTGAACCTACATTTAAATAAAAAACCAGTAGTCCCCGATTTAAAGGTTAAACTAGAGTTATCAAACTCCTAGGGCGTCCTTTAAAATATTTTTGGTAATAAATTTTTTACATGCAGTTCACTTTCAGTGACACCTATCTTTTCTGAAAGTGCCATGACAACAACATATTAAAACGACATGTCAGGTTAAATATCATTTAAGAAATTTTCAGCTGATTGACCTTTTGACCCGTCAGTTGAAGCATGTTCAAGAGGTCAAAATTAAAATATTAACCTGCCTTTGGATTTTCTTACAAAAGAAATTATATCACCAACTTTAATAATTTTGGGAACTATTTTCTTTCTTTCACATTTCTTCATTTCACATTCAAACACCGATGCAATAAAACTGTTTTAGCAGTTTTATTGAAAGTTAAAGAAGGACCTTGCTATTTACTCCTAGCACTATGCTATTTTTAGATTTAGTGTTGTGTAACCTGAAACAATATTTGACAAGAAGCATCAAAGCAAATTTTCCTTATTTCATCTCGATCAGACAAAAACATAGCTGTCATTAATGATTCTGGTTTCTGATTGGCTGATACATAAAAATATCCCTTAAACATTTCGGCCAAATGGAAAAATATTTGACAGGAAACATTTTGGCAAAATTTTTATAAAGTTAAACAATAATCATGGCCACTATTGGTCCTATACTGTTTGTTTTTTTAATTGTAAGGTGGGCGATACAGGCTCATTCTTATTTCTTAGCTTTGTATTGTTTTTTTTTTTCCTTTTGCATCAATGTTGCCTGATATACAATTTATGCTAATACAGTGAAACAATAGTTTACAAAAAATGAGCCCATTTCGCCCAACATTCACCCTATTGTCCGTATGTAGATATCACGAGTAGTGGACGGTATAGTAACCTCCAAGGACGTTTTCTTCGCAGTAAGATTTCAGTTTAGACAAAGACATGATTTTAAAAGTAAGGTTTCTTGATTTAAGAAATTATTTGTTTCCTTATTTTGGTCCCCAGACACAACTTATGAAAATAAATCTTATAAAGCGTTTTTTATGGAATAGTTTATTTCTCTTATTAAATATAATAAATACCCAACAATTGTTAATATCATTGTTTACTTTTTATCAGACAAACCAGTACTTGTGAAATTATGTGCTCCATCTGTCACTCCATGGACATATATTCCTGCCGACGAAGTAGCTGAACCAACGAGAAACCCAGGTATAAGACTAGTCAATTATAACCGAGTAACCGGAGTTCCTATCGAAATCCGTCAGTATTACCTGGATTTTAAACACAGTAATGTTAACCATAGAGCTGACTGGAAGTTAGAGTACACCATGCCACGTGATTACAAAATGGCGGATTTATCACCGAAATCATTTGGTGCGCTTTTAGATAGAATGAAATCAAATAGTAGTCATGAATACTCAAACTTTGCAACTTGGCGCTATGTTAGTGGAGCCGATGATGTGACAGTGGCGTCTTGTTCATCTACAGCATGTAAAAAATCTCTCATTTGTAGCATTGCTAACCCAGATGTTCATGCCTTTGCTTACTGTGACAACGATGGAGTAGGTCGTATCCCTCCGTTTGGAAAATGAATGACAATTCTTACCGAAGTGATTGAATTATACATTACAAATGAATAAACAAGTGTTATTGGCATTTGATTATGTCATACGTCAGTCAGTATAATAACAGATATTTGGGTTGAATCTGTTGGAATCTGCAACAAAAATCCAATCAGCATTTTGAAAGATATAAGGGTTGTTACGGCGGATCCCTGTCATAATAATCTAGCCTCTATAATTAAAGATATGAGAATTGTATCGATGGTTCTGTGTCAAAACAATCTAGTCACCATACTGAATCGTTAAGATTGTTTCGGTGTCAGATCTCAACAAAAGTAATCATTGGAAGAAACTGTGATTTGAAATCAAAAACAACATAAATCTTATGATATTTCGGATTTAACTCGAGGACAAAAATATAAAAATTAAAATAACCTTAAACGCAATTATTTAAAGATTTGGCCACATTTGTCTACAATGGCCGCACAGTTTTCACATCTATACAAGTACTGATGAGGTAAAAAAAATGTTTAGTCGGCAAATAACCATTCATCGGCAATATTTTTGAATCTCAGAAATTTTCAGAACTGATTTAAACTGCTTCATTAATATCGCAGAAAACAGTTATCGATCACGAAGCATTTTTCTGTAGAATTTCACCTATAAATGATGCGTCATCACATCTTTAAAAATGACCATGTCAGGGGAAAGTGTCCATACCCCTTTTCCTTCTTAAACAGCACCCCTATTATACTATAATATATTTTGTAAAGAAAAAAACATTTTACGTTGAACAAGGGAAAGTAGATTTGTATTAACTTGATTATGTATAGCAGTTTAAACATGCACTTAACTAATTCTGATTGATGTCTTACATCAATGCAGCATTATAAAACTAATCTGAAATCGTATATTGGTACAAATGTGCTAGTTGATATCAGTTTGGATGTCCTTACAATATGTCCCGCCATCACATTTGACAATAGAAATCCGGCATCTAGCATGAAGGTCTTTTAAATTTGCAAGAACTATTGTATTCAAGGCGTTTTCATTTTGAATCATCTTTCTGTGAAAATCTTGACGTTTTCGTCCATCTTGCAGTGTTTTGGAATGCAATTTTGGAGAAACGGCAATGAGAGAACGTATATACCGTAACTGGATTTTTAACATGTAGACTAGTTCCTTTTTTAACTTCGTCGGTACAATGTTTTTGTATTGATTGATTGTTGTTTAACGTCCAGTGGCAAATATTTCATGCATATTCAGGACGGAAACAAGTTAGCAAACAAT
>JAULBM010000007.1:623749-640451 GCA_032357055.1 Geukensia granosissima
TGTTGGCCATGGTCTTGTCTGTCCTCGACTTAACGATTTCTGTCTGCCCCTTTGGTATCTTCGAATTCCTTATATTAGTTAGTTGTAAATGTATGTCATGTTCCGTCTTGTTTATGGTGTCTGTTGACTTTTTCCTCTTGTCCGGCCTTCGATTTTCTCTAATTTTATCTTTCCATCCACCAGAGAGCCGTGTACATACATTACATTCATTACTTCTGGAACCAGGTCTGAATCGTAAAAAATTAGGTCATCCACACTGTTGTACTTCGCAAAAACAGATACTTGTACCGTGTGTAGATAGATAAAAAATACGAAACTTACAATGTCAAAACAGTCAGATCATGTGTACATATAAACAGTTTTGTTCATAATTTATCATTATTTTCCTTTGTAACAAAGTAAGCTACAGGATTGTTTGTTGCTTTGTCGCTAGAAATTACATTAAACATGTTAAAGTGAATGTGCAATACTTACACTTATTAAACATGTTTAGAAAACGGAGATACCTAAGAGACAGATTTAGGTTAGAAGAGACCACTATCATAGTCAGCAGAACAAAAGAAATGAAATCAAAATTACACAAATAAAACACAAAGCAATAAAGCCTGAGCAACACAAAACCAATCCAAACAAGAACAAGTTAAGGTACTCCGAATATTAAGCAAGGTCTGCTTCACATATGCCCGTGGTTTTACCCTGTAGTTGACGTTTGCCCATAATTGGTGGCGATAGTAACCACACTGGGAAGGAATAGTATTAACTACAGCCGAGAGAAATTTGCAAGTTTTGTTTGAATGCCAAGTTTTGTTTTGTAATTGTCAATTAGTTTAGCGATGGTGGAGACCAACGATATTTCGGATTGAAGTCTTTAAGAGTAGCTAGCTTTCTTGTCAGCAGCAACCTTCTACAAATTGCAATCCTAATCGAAAGCAAAATCTATGGGTTATCATATCAAATGAGAAAAACATATTTCATGATCACGTATTTTCAAGTTAATATCTGTACATTTCTGTAAATCTCTATTATTCTCAATTTTTTTTTAAATCAAAGGCAAAATTTATGTCTTCCTTAAAATGAAAAGACTTAATATCCAAATCTCTTGTGCAATTAATGCCATCCCACTATAATCTGCGTCTGTTGTCAACGGTATCGCCATAAAATATATCAAAACTAAAGAAACAACACAAAAAGGTAAGGTATAAATGGTATCGTATATGATCACATCCATATCCGTTTCTGTACGAGTTGATATTTGTTCTTGACAAGGATATGCATCAAAGGTGTATTAAATATCTTGACTGAAATTCCAACTGATATTATTATTATTAATATTATTATTGTATTAGTTTTTCATCATAACACATTCCTAATAATATGGGTTTGATTTGCTAAGAATATAAACAACTCGCTTAGGTTCATATCTAGCGTTTGACGATGATGCATAGACTGCCATAGGAATTTGTGTCACGTGTGATTTAGTAACATTGCTACCATGCGTAGGTTTGGTCAAATACGTCACTGGAAACTGGTGCTCGGTAGGTTGAATATAACATCTTGCGTTTTCTGATGGAGCATAATCTGACATTTGGATTTCTTCTGTGGCTGGTCGACCAACATTCGTTTTGTGATTACAGATCAACACGACGAGATAAATAAACGCCGTCACTAACATCAATATTCCACCCAGTATATAAATTAATAGTCCCCATGGAAATTGAAGTCGAGAGGAATCTGCGATATTGAATATAACATAGAAGCTGCATAGCTGAACAACATATGTACCTATAATATAAAAAACAACGGTTACAAAGAATCACATTTTGTTAATTTCAAATGCACAGATGATTTATAGTTTATAATATTGGTATTGTAATATTTCTGTTAACCAACATATGGAAACGAGATGTAACACATTAAGTTTGTGGAGGGACTTTAGCATTCCTGTGAGCGGTTAACCAATTCCCTTACTTGGGAGAGGTGTGTCAAAACAAAGGAAAATGTACTAAAAAAACTAACTGTATAGGATTTAACCTTCATATATCTAACAATAAAACAAACAGTTAAGACCAACATCATAAAACAAAGTATCGTATGCTAAAAGAAAAGGCCGCTAAAGTGTAAAATGACATTCATATCACTGTTCATCCTAGTTCAAAAATAGATATTGCATAACATTTTTATAATGGTTGATGGAGGTTATGCGATCTTATCGACCTTATACTTATGGTAAAGTATAACAATCGTTATACATATAAGTGACGACTAATGAACATTGCTTTGTACTAGACCTACTCACTCAGACAGATTTTAACGTCACATCTCACGAAAGCAACAGCCTGAAATAATAAATTTCACTTTTTCCATATACATTACCCTGCTGCTTGGTCATCTATTTATTGTCCTCACTATTAAGTGCTGTGTGCTTCGCAGCAAATACAAATGTTATCTTTGCTTTGATCCGGCTTAGGATCGAACCCAAGACCTTCCTCACAAAATGTGAGCATGCTGACCATTACACCTCGGCGGTCTTGGTTTGTTCCTTCTCATTAGAATCATCAAATGCTCAATCCGATAAGAAATAAAGTTACTTTTATACTTTTTTAAAATTAATATTAGCATAAAGATATATAAGAAGTTGAATGTAACTCTTACCCGACAAAAGAGCGCAAATCATGATCAACAATTTCGCCCGTCGTCTGCTTATAATTGGAATCGGTGTTCTTATCCGTCGTCTATCAATGCAACTACAGATAAACAGGATGTGCAGGATTCCAGAGGCAATGGCAAAAATCAGCCCTACTGTCATTATACCTTGTAGTACAACCAAGGGCAAACTACTGTCCGCAAACACTAAAATGTATAAATTCAGATCAAAAAGTTAATAAATACATCTACGCTGTCGAATTGCAGATCATTTTAATTTCATTACAACGGCTGCTTCTTTGGCAATGGTTAACGTTTTGTTGTGTGAAATCAGAACACATAGACGGTACAGAGCAAATTGGAAAGATGAGACATTATTCATAGTAAAGTTATGAAAAGTAAAACAATATATTTGTTAAAGATATAAGCTACGTGTTTAGGCTGTTCGATTTCTCCGCCTTCAAGTAAAACTCCTCCGAAAGGAGTGTCCGTACGATTGGTGTGATGAATAAATACTCCATAATAGCGAGAATAATTTAAGTAAAGAAATAGGCTACACGGTTTCTCCACCAGGGAAAACTCTCATAAAGGGGCGTCCGTTGGTTAAAATAATCTCTGAAACCATCTCGTACGGAAACGTTTTCGTCATGCACAGTGATGGGAGAATTTCATGCTCTCGGTACGTTTAAGATTTCATTTCAACAACTCGTAATGAGTGGTCCGTTGGTGGCCAGTTGCTCAGGTTACATATATCACCTCAACCAAAAGTGGCCTAATTTGGGATGCCGTGGCAAGAAAATCCCCCCTTTTGTGATTTATTTTTTTGATAACTTGTCCTCCTCCTGAATATGCATGATATATAATTTGCCGCTGGACATTAAGCAACAATTAATCAATTATTCAATAATGTTGATGCGTGACATTAATTTTACAATCTGATAATAATTTTGCTTTTATATTTATTCATAGTGTTGCAGCATCTCCCGCCATCTAGTGTAGGTAACTGGTTTTTATATCACTTAATTTGTATACTATCCACTAATTAAGAGGAAATGGAAAGAAGATTATATATGTATAATTAGATGGTTTTGATAATTGATATTCTCTTATTCGTGTTAATATGAATATAATTCCATATTTTATATAGAATGGAATCATTTCAGAAGCCGAGAAAGAAACATGAAAGATTCTAAATTCTAGATTCAGTAGTCGAAATGCGTAATTAGATATTCAAAATTTAAGATCTAATATCCCAAAATGAAGATTCCAAATTCTATATGTATAGTTAACCACAAGAGAACGGCCGTTAAGATTGGTTTTGAAAATGAAACATCTTTTCTTATAAATGTATTTATCGTATTCCTAGTTCCAACCGCACCTGTCGGTTTAAGCGAGAGACATTTATTGTAGGGAACTGAAACTTAAATTCTTCATTTCAGGCTATTCCCAACTACGCGAGCATAGGATATGTCTAACTGGACCTGATATAATTTAGGATTCGGTGAGGTACATGATTTTACTACTAAATACTTTTATAATATATATAAAAATAGGAGATGTGGCATGATTGTCCATGAGACAGCCACCCACCAAGTGACAGTAGAATTTTAACTTCTACAGGTCCTATTATGGCCTTCAACAATGAATCAGAGTCCATACCATAACGGAAGCTGTAAAAGGCCCCCAAATACAAATTGTAATCTAAAGCAAAAATGGTGAACATATAACAATAAATAACTAACAAAACAACAACAAGTTTTTAAAACTTTTGAAGTCGATACATAGTACGCTGATATGTTTATGTTTCCTTTTCTTTTTGTTGTGACACCGTTGTCTCGATTAGCATTGGCCAGTTTAAAATGCCCTTTGCCATTCCATACTTTTTACACCAGTTTTTTTGCTTAATGTTTGACAAATCAAATAACTTTAAAGGCTGATAACTGTGAGTAGAATCCCTATTTACACACACCCAAGATTTTCCTACATAAACCGGATTTCCTTAATACAGGTAAATATAGAAATGGTTGTAACAAAATGTGATGTATAAAAGACAATAATTAAGCATTTTGCTGAAGAAATACTTCTTTCACACATGGTTGATTTTTATATTATTATTGGATCTTCTACCTTTCAGGTAAATTTCTTGCGTTCTGGTATGATTTGAAAAGGATAATTTTAACACAAATCTAGTTCAGACATACAATGAAGAAGACTTCAGGACGGGTTACTAGAGCGGAAGAAAGGAACTGCTACCCATTCCAAAAACACTCAAAACTGCTTTTGTTTCGTAGGGAGTTCGATTAATCTGGGCTTTGGTTTCTGTTTTTAAGTTCTGTCTTTTCGATAGCTACGATATTTTCCGGCCATTTTGGACTATGATTTAATATTTGTTCCACAAAACTTCACATGGAACGAGTTGAATGCCTTTCTTCACTCTCTGTCTTGCAGGCGTCACTTTATCATCTATCTCATTTTTTGACAAAGTTTTATATGAGTACATGTCTGTTTATATGTATCTTTTATTTGTATTAAATCTCAATCTCGAGAGTCTGATCAGAAAAATTTAACAAATGTTTGACCAAAATCTTGTAATATTTAACTTGTCCATAAACTTTCAGAATCTTTAAGAAAAGATCCTTTCCTTGCCTTTGAACATGAAAAAAAAAAACGTGATAATGTTAATAAAAACAGCAAAATTGGCTTGATGGTAATTGTTTAATATATCTCAAAGTTGCTAGAATAACGATCCAATCAAACTGGTTGTTTTATCGCTACCTCGGCGTGAACTGATCGATGTCGTAAGCGGCAGTTTATTACTGCTAGTTAATAAGATGTCGTATTACTGTCACATTCTCTTTCCTCAGCAGAGTGATGAACCCAGAAAAGACAATCTATCGCCCATCAATGTCTATCTCCCGAGACAACTAGTTTTCTTATCAATGATTTCAAATTAAAGAACTTCGCATAACAATAGGCCATTTCGGTTGTAAGATGTATGCTTTATTGCGTCTGCATCCAGAATGTTTGGCTTCGGCGATTTTTAATTAAGATAATATTTTTGTGGTGGCTAATGCTCGTCTGTATGAATTTTTTCATACATTTTGACAATTTTCTAACAAAAAACTTAAGCTTTGAATATGGCCAAACCTTTTTGCCGCATTTTCTTCAACGCAAATATAACGGTTATAACAAAATATTTAGCAACGACATTACTTTAAGCTGTTAGAAAAATAATTGGGGTATTTTGCCTTATATTCATTTATTAACATGCGTACGTTTCCTTTATCATTGGGGTGTGATAATCTTTATCATTCAAAAAGTACCACAGACAGGATTGCCCAGTTTATGAATTTATTTTTATTATCTTAAACATATTAGTAAATAATTTGATATTTTACTCACTATTCAATTTGGCTGCTTTAACGTTTTATTACCGTCAAATTTTAAATGTGAGTATCAAAATAATGCCAAGTTTTAAATCCATGAATATGGAATAAGTGTCAAATGGTTTACGAGTTGTTTCGTTTTTTTTTTCAATAAATAAGGTCGATTACCAAGTTTTAAGAATATTTTGAGGACCTTTTACAACTTCCGTTTTGGTATTCGACAGTCATTTGGTGGAAGACTTTCTCGTGGACAATCATGCTGAAGGAGATGTAAAGATTTCTACATTTATAAAAATATCCCAATTTCTTTTGAGAAATGGGGCGGTCACATTGCAACTATGTTTTATACTAATAAAGTTTTCTCCGTTTTCGTGTATTGATTTCATTATGTAATTACTTCCCTTTTTTGCTTTATACAATATAACATAAGAACATAAGAAAACAATGTCCTGATTTCGTTACACCGATTTTTTCTACCTCGTTGAAAGATATCCTCATTAAAATAAATATTCACTTAGCGTGGTTGACAGTCCTTGTATTAGATACAGTTTATGATATCCTTTCACCTTTGTGTCTGGGTGGCCATTGTATCACACCTTTCATCAGCGAGTCTGAAATCCACCTTTATAAAACCCACAGTTTTTCAGGATCACCGATTTTACACCATTTACAACTTATCATATAACCCTGCTTTACACCTGCGTTAAAGTGAGCAAGAAGAACAAGTTTAGCAAAGCGCTTAGATGTACAAACCAAAGTGACTACATATTTTGTATATTTTTTAATATATTGTGAGATAATGAATCATTAATAAAAAAAAAGCTAAAGTAGGATGTTTTCTTATAGTTAAAATTGATTTTGAAATCCAAGAAAATCAGACATATAAGAAACAGATCCCTTTAGTTTTACATGATGGAATCTTCTCTTTCAGTTATTACTAAATGCGTTCAGTGATAATATAATATGAATTAATGGATCATCCTATCTCTGGTAGATTGATCCATGAAAACATATCTAGTTGTGAAAAGGATATTTAATTATGGTTCAAACTGATGACAATCTATAATGACAAATAAGATAAAATTCATCAGCAATTCATCAAAATTATTTCAGCTTTAAAAACGTTTAGAATGCAATGGTATTACTATTTTAACACTAACAGCGTGTTAATAGCCACTGCTTTGTGGAATTAATATGGTAATATGATTAGTTCCAATGGCAGGTTACTGCCACTTTATTCAGTGATGAGAGAACAATTTCAGTTTTACAAATTTCATGCTCTAAGATCTTTAATTAAGTGCCAGAAACTGTAATTTTACAGCGGATGATTGCATATTATGACATTGTTACAACTTTGAACCTTCTGGGTCAGTTTATAAATTATTAAACCCTGATATTTTCTTTCCTTTGTGTTGCTCTAATGATTATTTTTCAAACAAATTGTAGCTGGTATATTACTGGTAACACGCCCTGCAAACTGTGCAAGTATTTTTATATTGTCATGTAATGAAACAAAATCTTTCATAATTTCAGAGTAGAGATCCGAAAGTCCACAATGATAAGATAAATCGAAAAAACGAAAACGGAAAACAATAACTGGAGCTGTTCAACATAAACGTCCAGACCAAGTGCCCTTTTAGAATAATATTTGCTGTTCCGCGCTTCTTGTTTAATGTTCATTAGGCCGATCCAAATTTATTTCTAGTTCTTTGGATATTTTGTCATAAAAATTGGTGGGAGCGAGCGAAATATTTTGTTTTAATTTTTTTTTCTTGAATAGCAAAATATTGAAGCGGAACCCCAAAAATTTACGCGAAACAATAGTTTAATTTTTCCCCTTCATTTTTGTATTTTAAGGAGCGCGCGAGCAAATTTTATTTTTATATCTAGGAATAACAGTGAAAATTTCTCAAAAGTAAGATTAAAATGGAGTGAGTAATTTTTTTTTGAAATTTTGAACCCATATTATTAGAACTGAGAGAATCCGAAGAACTATTAATTGCTTTGGTGTGACCTTACATGTTTAATGTACTATTTGTTCTCTCTATGAAACAGGTAGTCTTGGATATAAGTGAATCATGGGCCACAAAAACATACAAGAAGCAATATTTATCCGAATTCAGATTTGTATTACATTAAATTCCATTTTTTAATTTAACAATTATCTTTTAGGTTGGTTTTCATTCTAATCGTCATTAATATAGAAGAAATAAAATACAAGGAATGAGCTGTAAACATCAGAATAGGCGTGATTATGCTACCAAACTAAATTTACTAACATTCTATAGGAAAAATATTACTGAAGCTACAGACTCTTAAAAATCTCTGTTAAATCTTTTCCGGAACCAACATCTGAACACAACTTATAGCTCAGCTTAGTGATTCTATTCGACCACGATTCAACCTATTGCCTGAATCGTAGAGAGAATACTAACGTTACCTGAATTTTTACCACCTGTAATCTACTTTTATATATATCAAAAGACAGAATATATTTGTAAAAGAAATTATATAATGCTGATATCAGTTAGAATTTTTTTCTTTGTAAAGTAAGTTTTAAACAGTACTTAATGTAGTATCCGTTCCTCTCCGTCCAAGTTTTCAATAATTTCAGAAGGAGAAGTGATCAGTTGTAGTCCACATAGAGCTGATATGTTATTAGTTATTTATGATTAAAAATATAGTAAAACCTTATCCTTTTACGTTTGCTGGGCACAGGCCTGAGTGGTCTTATTGGCTCGACTCTCAGAGCTGACCCAGCGCATTCACCAGATGGCGGAGCCCTCTCGTTTGGGGAATGCCAGTTCATAAATAATACGGAAAGCCTGGTCGTTGACCATTGTGGGTTATGTTTAAGTAGAATATAACTCTACATGCAAGCAAAAGGGTCCTTTATGTAGATTTCGAAAAAGAGAAGGCTGGTGCCGCTATAAAAGGCTAAATTTTTCGTCCCTTCCAATTCATGTACCTCCCATATTTACAATAACAGTCAGAGGCCGTTGCCCTGTTTTGTCCCGCCACAACCCATCCCACTTTCGATAACTTTGATAATTGTTGAACTTGTTCTTGTACTGAATATACATGAAATATTTTCCCTTGGCGTTAAGCAACCAACAACCAACTTTTGTCTATATAAACAGTCCGTCCTTATAGATAAACATACATGTAAGATATACGGCAAAACTAAAAAAATTCTATAATCACTGTATAACAAAGTATAATTCAGTAATTGTATTGAATAGCTTTGTTTACTTTAGGATTATTCAATTAATAAAATTAATAACCAATATCAAAGTATTTTTTTTCTAAATAGAAGACCTTCAAATTATTTGCCGATATTGTCAACACATTTGACAATTTATTCTGCAGTTATAAACCTGCAAAACGTATGGCATGTGCATGATTGCTCAAGTTCGTATTTGTTAAATTTTTACCATTTATGATATTTGTTTTGTGGTATTTTTTCAACTCAATCCAAACAAAAAAGCAATACAATTGATTTAGATCCAAAGACGAATCCGCATCTGGAACACGCCAATGGCAAACCTTCTACGGTAAATTACAAAATATCGAAAACTGACTTTAGCTCGATTTTACATCATAAAGCGGATATATTATTAAGTTTTTCAATATTTTAATATTTGTGTGTTTTAAATAATTTACGTAATTGTAGTAATGATTAACGTATTACCCAGGGCAAGCCATAGCCATAATGTACTCAAAATGAGTGTTTCTAGATACATATACTTTATTTCTCATTCACGAATAGATACAAAGGTACAGACAAAATAGGTTACAATTATTTACAATAAAATAGTTCCCAAATATCCGAAATTTGTTGTTTAACATCATTTATATGAAGCGGTCTTAAAAAGGAGATTTAGTTTTCCACCACTTGTAAAACATATACACAAAAGCATTATATACGCAGACAAAAATTCAAACAAGAAAATAAAAGTTTCGTTCTAAAAAGAATCATGAGAGACTTATAGAAGTACATTTTACACCTTAAACCATAAAACATTGTACCATACAATTTTATATAAAAGAGTTCCTTCTACCTAAAATATAAAAGCAGGTCTTGGCAGCTAATAAGAAACATTAGGCCTTTGAATATTCAGATAAACAATTAATACTAATATAACACTTTGCAATCTCAATACACATAACAATATGCAAATTTCCATACAATGGGCACACAATTAAAACGCCCTTTTCATCTTCAACCCTCTCTGTACATTTTTAAAAATTTTATTTCCATATCGAGAAACTCCACATCTAAATTGAGTTAAAGTGATGATTTTAAAAGCATTAAATTAACATGAATTTGACAACATGATGAGCACTTTACATTTGTATTACAGGTCAAGTACAAGAAAAATAATATAGTGCAGATTTATAATTATGGCTTTAGATGTCTCAAAGATCTATATACAACGAACAGGGCGGCATTGTCAGACCTTGCTGACGAATTTGAAAATTAACAAGGTCATCAATGGGGTGAATGGTTTTTTGGATTGTGAGAGAATACAACCAATGCTATTTTATATCTACAATATTTTATGAAATGGGGAATGTGGTATGATTGCCAATGGGACAGTAATTTACAAATATATACAGGTAACCACAATGTCTTTAATAATATATCCACAAAGTAAGACAAGCTGTAAAAGGCCTAAATAGGGATTCCATCTATGTTGAAGGCCTTGTGGAGACATCTATATTTGTAAATTCCCTCTGTTTTTCTCGTTTTTGTAGTCTCTCTGATATATACCCCATGTTTTTTTAATTTTCATATTCAATTAAGTGTAACAATAATCTGCAAAATAAGTGTATTGTATAATAAGAAACAGTAACACATATAAACAACGACATCCGCTGGACTATATTGTACTGGTTTGGGACAAACATAAAAAGTACATGTATGTAGCGCGGTTTTAAAGAAATGTTTGTTTGCCAACAACTCTCCCCTTACCTAGGGGAGTGGTATGACAGTACGACAAAAATAAACCTTAAAACTAACTGTAAAAAATTCTCGTTTACACACAATTAATAATACAAGAGAAAAAATATTATGTACTGAACACTAAACATTAATCACCGTTCTGACATCTTTATCTAGCTCCAAACACAATTCATAATACACCTGGTTCTCTTATCCTAACACATCAATCAAACACATCCAGCTGGCTTTAATGAAAAAAATATTAACAGTAAAATAAACCACAGTGTAAATGTATCGACAGCAAGTAGGACCAAATATAACAAAGTATTGACAAAATTAGTTTTGATTTGAATTATTGAGCAATGTTGATTCAAACTTGCACATTTAAATAGGGTTATAAAGATTATTTTTATGGACCACTCGGTTTTCTCGTGTTACTTACAAATCTTAACGAGTTGTGTTTAAATTCACGAGCTTTATTTACACATTTCATAAAATTTTGGGTGATATCGCATTTGTTTTTAAATTTCTACAGATGCAACAAAGAGGAAGCGAAAGAAAACAGTAGGGGCAAGGCAAAAGGAACCAAGTCGACAGACACTGCAATCTCGAGAACAGGAACAAGACGGAACATGACACTACTGTACACCTTAAACTAAAACATACATACAACAGTGTATGAAGAATGCGGACCGGGTTGAACTCACGCGGTCCCGAGGTGTAAGCAGTTCCTGCCTTATTAAAGACACCCGCCTAATTGTCCGTTTTACAATCCGGTAATAGTCATTTCAGTGAAAAGGGAGAGCTTATAGGGATCATGACCTCTAGCTAGGCGGAGAAAGTGAACACTTGTTTAAGGTTACTCTACATCTTCACAGATATGGACCGAAGAGTATTTTATTATAATCTTAAACATCGCAAACATCATATGAAGGAGCTAAAGGGAGGGACTGTCAAGGAAGGGAAAATCTACAATAGGGAACGAGATATCGTCTCTTTTGTTGTACATTTTACTCTATTTTTACCTAGTGAAACAGAAACATTTAAATCCAGAAAAGAAAAAGTGCTGCTGTTCTCAACAGCTTATTGATATTAGTTAAATGAAAGTGATGTACTTGGAAAATCTATAGGTTATAACTGTTACGATATCGACAAGATAGCGGGGAGTATTAATAATAAATCCATTTAACCGCATTTGGAAAGATTTTCATGGAGTTGGTCATTTCATAACAGTAAATGGACATGTGTTCAATTTAAGGAACACAGTTGGTGCCCATAGGATTTCCTATTTCCTGTTAATTTTCACCAAACCTGATGTAAATATTGTAAAAAAGAAAATTAACTAAATTTATTTTTGTCATCTCCAAAATATTTTATTTAATTACAAGGTATCATTATAACAGAAGCTCATAAAGAAGGTCTGTCTGCGATGAGAGGTGATGAGAATGCATTTGTCACCGATGGAATACCGAGTTTATTTGCAGCACTTGTTTACTCATAGGAAAAAATGCTCTGACAGCCTTTTTCTATTTTCAGTGCTTTTGAATTTTAGCAAATGCAGCAAATTTCTGTAAAACAGCTTATTTTTTTAAAAAGTTATAGTGACTTTGACAATGTAAGTATTCGCAGTTTTATGATGTCTTATCTTCTTGCGAAAACAACAAAAAAAGTCGCGTTTTTCAGTCTGAAATGAAGACGCCCCCTTCAAAGTTAGAGAAACAAGAAGTGTAAATAATGTTCAAGTTGGTTTAAAAAATATCAATACTGTAAAGACGTGTTTGATATCAACTAAACGGTAAGTTTTAACAAAACTAAGAAAACCTATATTTTAAATAAATTTTACGTTTGTTCTACCCTAACGCCGCTTGCTCGTTAAAACATCTCCTCTTAAAGGATACAACGATAGGAAATAAAATGGCCATAAAACTACTTGCAAATAATTTGTAGAAAATCCAATCTTTTTATTAAATGATTGGGTTTCATGTCAGTAGAATACATTAATGTCACCTAAACGGGTAATGAAATACTAAACTGGAAAATGTGACCCTGCCTTAAATACCTGCTTGACATCTCTGAATAAAATAAAACACATTTGCGCATATTTAAAGAAATGCATCGACATGTCTGAATACCAAACATAGTCTCATTGCTATACATAAGCCATAAACGGTCGGCACATGCTGCGATGCAGGTCTACTCGATTTCAACATTAAGTCGGCTTAAGAATTTTACACCTCGTTGCTGTTGGAAGTACGTGAAATTCTATATAAAACGGGGAAAATGGCCATATCAGATTCCGACTTCGTTATCATACGGCGGGTTATTGTTTTTGTAATTTAAAGTCATAAATGACAAGGGATTTTCATCCTAAACATTTAACTGCAGGTAAAAACTTGCATGTGTTCTCGTATAGCCCAAATACAACACATTCCTGCATTGCATATGCATAATTTTTCTAAAATAACACTTGATTAAATATATTTATCTATATTGCGTTTGCAAAGTATTTTAAACTCATATCTTAACCAATATTTTAATGTCTCTTGACCTTGACGTTATACACGTGCGTGTAATGGGCTTCTAATAAAAAAATTAATCTTAATTTATTGGTTGATTATAATCAGTAGTTAATATGTTGGTTGAGTAATATAGATCTTTGAATAAAAATTCCATATTTTGTACACTATTAAAGAGCCAAGGAGTAAAGTAACGAAAGAGGAAAAACAACAATAAAGTCTTCAGACAAAGGAAGAAATTAAGTCGTAAAACTACATTTCTTCCAATGGCCTGACCATTAAAAGAAAATAAAATTAACAGATTCGTCCTCTTAACTACAATGCACGAACATTACAGGAATAAATCGGCACGAACGAAAGATTTATTTGTATAATTACATAAAAACAAAACAGTTAATTTTCCTTTAAACAGACTTGACAAAAACGTCACGGACTTTCCTCGTTCTTAGACTGATATAAAAAGACATGTTTTCACTAATACATTCATTTATGGAGAAAACGACGTAAAAGTAATTTAAAGTTAACTAGTTTTACTTGGTAGATCGATAGGTAATTACTGAGGGGATCGAAGAACATGATAAAATGTGTACCACTTGTCAGATGACGAGATATATCGTCCGCCATCATGCATTCGACTGTCACTCTATGGGTATAGTGTGTTACAGTCATTGCAGTTTAATTCATTTTCGAAAATAAATCTGTCACTGAACCCAAATGAGCAGAATTTTTTTGCTTTATTATTTCCATTCCCGACATTCTAACAATGAAAATATCTGACGGCAGCATGTTGTCTTAGCCATATGTGCGGGCACTGTTTGGTCACGCGAATTCTCCGTTTTAAAATTTTCAACCGAGAGCAACTATATCTGTCAGCCTATTTTATGTCCATTCTTCCATCTAGCTGAGGTTTCTGTGTGGCAGGGAAAAACATATACATTTGACCTCTAAGTACTGACAGGCCTGCAAATACAACCATTTTGTTTTTTGTCAAATATATTTCGCAGTATATATTTATGTTATTTTTAATTTGACAACTTTCAAAAAAGCCTTTGTAGATAAGAAAATGATTCTTCAAAGCTAGGATGAGCTCTAAATCCCCCCCCCCCGACTTTTTAATTGTCAAGTGTAATGTGTTTATATAGTAACAGACCATACACTTAAATATTAATACGATTTTTTATGTTATTACAATAAAAAAGAACAAATGAAAAACGCCACATTGTTTGCCCAATAGTAGTTAGTTCGGGATAACCACATTTGCATCCTTTAAAACCTAAACCGCTTCTATATGATTTTATGAATGCTCCAACAGCACCGCCGTTTTTTTCAATTTTGTAAAAAATTCATTTTAATTCTTTTTCCTAAATTTCAGTCCATCGGTATGTTCGAAATTTGATTGGTCCAAGTATGACTTCTCTGTATATAGTCGTTCGATGTCAAGTACACTTCTACGATAATCACTGGAAGTTTCCAGCAGGCACACGTCCTATTGAGCACGGAAGTTCGTGTAAACATCTCCGGGAAAACTCTCGTGTTGTAATTAATATGTCTTCTTTCGGAATTACATTTCATCTGCAGATAGAACAGGACAGAATTCTAACTTCTTCAGGAAATTAAGATCGATGAATTATTACAGAGAATGTTTTGTTGATTTTACATTAGCAGACGACAACATGCACGTGTATCTATTGACACAGATATTCCTGTTCATTGATTGGTCATTTTTAAGAGTTAATTATACAATGTTTCATTTTTCCATTTCCGAACGTCCTTTTCATGGTGTCGATACAGACACCTTCCAAAGATTTGTGTGCTAATGAATATCCGTAAACCAACATGCCAACAAAATATGACAAATATAATTTTGTATACAAAGGACAAGTGTAAACGAAAAAACAAAACTAAATGAAATGGAAAACAATCAGTGATGAAAATGAATGATCTAAAGAGCAAAATTATATATCAAAAGTGTACAAATACCATTTTTACTTAATTCAGCCCTATAAACTACCGTTCCCGTAGCATACTTATACAGTTGAACCCTTAACAGTTAAAGCTAAATAAAGAAAACTAAAGTTCGAAAAATAAACAGTCCTTAACGAAAAACTTACTATTTGAGCCAATTTTTTGGTCGTTAATGTAGCTCCAACGTCCCAGCTGATCTTGAAAAAAGCATACTGCAGAATATCTAAACTACATACTGACAGTGACTCTAGCACTATATAAAATTCGAGGTAGCGTTTCCTACAAAGAATAGGTCGGCACAAAAAATGATCTCGTCAAAATATCTATGGTCAAATTTTTCAACATATGTACCTAAAAACCAATTCCCTGAACAGGAACTT
This sequence comes from Geukensia granosissima, assembly GCA_032357055.1. NCBI lineage: Eukaryota > Metazoa > Mollusca > Bivalvia > Mytilida > Mytilidae > Geukensia > Geukensia granosissima. The sequence goes on from JAULBM010000007.1 coordinate 639,585, forward strand.
AAGATTAAATGAATAATTCGTAATAAAAGATTAACTCTTCGGTCAATTTAAAGGCAAGGAAAGAATGAATGTTTATCTTTATATATTTTCATTGATCATCTGGTTTCTATGCATGCAAACAGTTGAGGTCCTGTGCATACATAAATCAGACTTTAACAATTGTATTTCTATGACAACATTTCCTAAATACTTACCCTGTCTTGGACTTGGAACAAGGTTTGATAAATTTGGATTTTCTATACGAAATCTCTGATTATTTTTTTTTTTTCAAAATTGCTTTACTCTATATGTGATATCTCCTTCGTTTATGACTTCTTATAGATTCTAATAAGTCAAGTGTAGAATACCTATGTGAGAGATCAACAAGTGCATAGTCCAAAACGAACAAACAAGGAAAACACGACGGGTTGTTAGCTATTAGTGCAGAATGAACAGCTTATCCTTCCGAAGAACTACAAGTCCTTACGATTGACTACGATCTCATCTGTCCCAATGACCTATAGTTTTCAGTGTAGTGTTGTGTGTTCTATATTTGTATATTGTTGGCCATGGTCTTGTCTGTCTTCCGATTAAACGATTTCTGTCTGCCCCTTTTGTATCTTCGAATTCCTTTTGGTAGATAATAGTTACATTATGACTATTACTAAATGAATTATTAGTGGCATTTATATCAGATGTTGTCTAAGTTATTTGGAAAACGGTGTTTCCTATTTTGGCATTTACTGTGAAAACAAGACTAACTTCAGGGGGACTATCCGGTTAATCGGAAAATGTGAACCGTTAACGATCCTGGTAATAGTTCGTGAACGATTTTATTGACACTGAAACATGTTTGTCATGCAGGTCTGTCATATTTTTCTGTTAAAA
>JAULBM010000007.1:650218-666316 GCA_032357055.1 Geukensia granosissima
ATTGGCTTTAAAATACAAATAGTATATAGTTTCTGTTATTTACTTTTAGGAGCTTTCTATGGCAAATCAAGATCGAAGATATCAAGAGCAAATATGTACAAGACAAATTACATGGGTATATGTCCATTCAAATAAGTAATCTTTTAGTCCGAGGGACGATAATGGTCGAGGAATGCTATCATTTGATTTGGAAAGTGACATGTAATGATCTATATATCTCATATTTTGTCCTTCATTTGTTTTTTTTTTTCTTCTGTTACACTTTCGTTTGACAAAAACACACACTTTAATAGTGTAAACGGAACATCATTAAACGCCTAGCTGTCACTACAATAAATGTGACGTCACGACTCTCCCTGAAAGCGCCTGAGGACCGGAATGAGTTTACAATGTAAAATCCATATCAGCCCTAGTATCAGACCTATATATAAAGGCTTAATAATCAAAGCGAAATTTGTTCCATATTAAGCATGCATAACTTTTTTATTGATTATGTGATAATTGCTGTTTGTACTGAAAATCAACTAAGAATCAAATATCTTTTAATCATAAATATTTACCTTACCCATAATTAATATCCTGTTGTTCGTTTTAAACTCTAGGATTGCCTTAGGAACTGGTTCGACAGTTTCGTATATATTATTGCTGACAACAAAGATCGAAAATATCACGATAATCCTGATGTTTACGTACGTTCTGAAGTAAATTGTACGGATATTCTCCTGGGTCTAGTAATAGGGACTACGATATTCTGGAAATCCTGCAAAATCACAAGGACAGATTTGTCAAGACACAATAGAAATTCTAACAAATGTGATGTGAAAGAACACAACAAATGCGCTATTTGTGCTTTTGTTCCAAAACTGGAACTAGGCCGAGCTGAATGGGTATAAGCCAACTATGACAGTGGAAGAGCTAGAAGTTGCAATATCATCAAAATAAACAATTCAACATTTTTTTCATCATAAGGATTCGCGATGAAATTTTGAGTGGTCCAAGTATATATTAAACTACACCGTGTCAGCTTTAACTGTTTTTGATTTTAAGACACAAAAACATATTTGAAATTCGTATTGAATGATACGCTATTGATGACGTTTGGTATAATTTTTTTTGCATTTTAATATAATAAGTACAAATCGATTATGTCGATGTAAACAATGGTGACACAATTGGCATAATGCTCAAGAAAGGAAATAACATGTGCATGTGACAGAATGATGCGATATGTACAATGATCTGCGAAAAGTGTAAACAAACACGTTAAATGAAAATTACATTGTTTAAACAACATTTCTTAAAAACTTTTAATACGTTCGAAAATGTCAAATTGGCATACAATACCTTAGGTTGAAGGAAAAATCAAAAGAAAAAAGAAAAAACAGACTCACTCATCTGCACCCTTGCTCCACAAGTAATATTTCAGTTAAAAACCATATCAACTATTCATAACAAATCAAACATTCAAGATTCCTTGAAATGTACATATGGCATACCAAAATTTTCCATATTTATTCAGCATTGGGGATTTGTATTTTTATCATCAACAAAAGGATGAACTGAATATTTAAGTGCTTGTCATATCTTTCTGGCATATATTTCATATCCATCCTTTAAAAAAAGAATTATAAAAATCACCAAAGTTTCCTTGTGAAAATTAAAACAATTTCAAAAGGTCAAATGAAGTTACTTCTGGCATTGATATTCGCTTTCGATTGGTATATGAATATAATAAGCGGTGATGGTAACTGAAGTAGTCTAGTACAACATATTAACTATAGTGAGACCATAAAGAGAAGAATCTGAGCAAAACATGGGTTGAAGAAAAAAGAATGAAAATAGCAAAGAGACAGACAGAAATCGTTACGTCAGAAAACAGACAATATCATGGCCAACAAAATGAAACGAACAACAAACGTGATACACAAGACCCTACAATGAAAACTAAAACTGGAATAACACGAATCCTACAAAAACAAGGTTGCATTCAGATAAACAATTGACACCTAGTAGTCAAAGTCTGTTTTAGTCACAATCGAAGATCTTCAAAATGGCAATAATATATAAACACATATCACATACAAGGCATGTTTTGAAAGATACGAGCCTTTCGTAAAGCCTTATAACATTACGTACCAGTCCGAGAATTTTGTTTTGTTTGTTTGTTTGATTGGGGTTTTACGCCACTTTTAACAATATTTCAGTCATATCACGGTGGTCAGTTTTACTAGTGGAGGAAGCCGGAGTACCCGGATAAAACCACCGACCTTGAGCAGGTAACTGACAAACCTTATCACGTGCGATGCGAATTACGCTTAACCTTATTTGTACATGGTACAAAGTCAGAGGAGAACTCACACCGTATAGGTGATATATGCTACAGTGATCTGTACAGGTAAGCTTACATGTTCTCAAATACAATTCAAGACTTGCTTACCCTTCCGGAGCACCTGATCCCACTCCTATTTTGTAAAGGAGTTCGTGGATTCTAAGCCTTAGTTCTATTTGTGTTCGTTTTTGTCTTTTAGTTTGTTTAAAGTATGTCTTGTCTCTTTGATCTATGCACTTTTGATCTCTCAAATGGGTATTCTAAACTGGACTTGTAAATGTTTCATGGGTATTCTAAACTGGACTTGTTAATGTTTCATGGGTATTCTAAACTGTACTTGTAAATGTTTCATGGGTATTCTAAACTGGACTTGTAAATGTTTCATGGGTGTTCTAAACTGGACTTGTAAATGTTTCATGGGTATTCTAAACTGGACTTGTAAATGTTTCATGGGTATTCTAAACTGGACTTGTAAATGTTTCATGGATATTCTAAACTGGACTTGTAAATGTTTCATGGATATTCTCCACTGGACTTGTAAATGTTTTGAACATTTCAAGTACCAAAATGGCTTAAAACCTATAGAATATTATGCTTTAAAAAAAAATAGCGTTTTATAACATGAATTATTGAAAATCAATGTCAACGGCTAAAATAGAAATTTCAATATCGCATTCAAACATGGAAGTGTCATGCACAAGACAGAGAATATACGTTATATTGACATAGAGAAATATTAACAAACAGCTCCTTGCTAGTAACCATGCAACTTTTGAGAATTAAATGTTTAAGACATTTATTTATAAACTTCTGGATCATATTTTTGCATTTTTAACTATAAAAATTTGTGTATTTATTTTGATTATCTATGCTTTGGTTTCATACTCTCTCCACCCTTTAGCCAACCAAGCTTTCAGATTACCAACATTGGTTCCAAAGTTGCAAATTTGAAGAATCTCAGTATCTTTTGAATTCATGCGATTTTGTAAATATTTGTTTTAAAACACTGTTATCTACATTTATTACATTGACTTTTGTTTAATTTTCTCTACTCTAATATTTTAGTTCTGATTCCAACATTGGTTGCGAATTCGGAAAATCTCAGTATCTTTTGGATTCAAGCAATTTTGTATAAAAACATATTTGTTCTAAACCAATGTCATATTTATGTATTACATTAACTGTTGTTTGGTTGTCTGTTCTCTAATATTTTACAGTGGCCTATTTTTCAAGTTCCTCACTTAAATGTTCTTATACATAATGTATCCTATCCATTTTATTAAGAATTTGACCGATGAAGTAAGTGCAAATAGTTTTCATGTTTGGTCATTTTTTATTAAGTCCTTCAGTGTCCAGCGTTAATGCATTTTTGGAGTGTTTAATTGACACCACAGAAATGTGAACTTTACAATATAGATTCATTCCTCTTTATTATTCAGATGTCAGACATATTTGAAGTCCCGATGCTAGTTTCCCATAGCAGTTACTCATTCCAGCGCAGACCATCGTGTGATATTTCTACCCAAATAAATGTCTTTTTATGGCCAACAAAATATTTAACTGCCTACTATATTTCATCTGTCTTTAATTTTACAATTGACTTTATATCGCATTTATTATCTCGCGAGATCTTAAAATACCCATAATGCAATGATTAATGTTTTCTCTGTCATATACCCATATACCGCCTGAGTTTTAGGTGTTTATTAAGGACAATTGTATAACAAAGCATTATGGGTTTTATCCTCTAGAAAAAGGATGATTCTCCTCATTATCACAGCAGTCAACCCAATGTCGTGCTCGATGTAATGGCCGTTCATAAAGCAAATCATTCGGCTAAAGTACTGCATGAGGGTCATTACCCACGACCGCACGTGGCCACATTTCATTTTATAAAAGGAGGCGTGGTGCTTCTTTCATTTAGATGAATGCATATTTGGAAGGTCGTGGCACAATTAAGCAAAATATTCTTCAACATATTTTAATTTTGTCTCTGCGTTGAGTAGTGTATTATAATTCCCCAAACAAGTCAAATATGAAGTATTCAAATAAAAGAAAAGAATATTGTAGATTTTGATAGTCGATGTACATACTTGACCGATGAGATCATTGTTCGCATACTTTTGTTGGTCCACAAATGGTAAAGAAATTGACCTTCGTTAAAACCAACAATAAGAGCAAATCCTGTGTCAAAATAACAGAAAACTTTTAAATAAGTAGGTGTGAAGAATAAAATGGCACGAAGAAGTTCAATAAAATCCTTCGTGATGTCAAACATTATATACTGGATTATGACTAACATATACGTCTACTACTTTAAGTGGCGAGTGGTGTGGAAACATAACTGAGATTTTTTGGGGGTATCAATCCGACTTCCTGTAGAGAAGCTGGCTTTATTTTGTATTGTTCTAGCTTAAGTTATTTTTGTGACGACTAAACAATTAGGTCAGAGTTTGCATCCCATGCACTTAAATGTGAAAGCTATTTAATGGAACATCTAAAGTTTTAAATAACCAAATTTGTTCTGTTTTGGAATATCGGTTCTCACGATAAACGCCTAAGTTAAATTCCGTCCTAGACTATCCCCGCACTGCCTCTTCCCTACTCCCTCGCAGACTATCGCCCATATCTCTTCCCAAATTTTTTTCTTTAAAAAAGCTTAGTATCAGCTACCATGCAGTTTCACGATTCCGATGTTTCCGTTACGCACATTGTATAGTAAGACTGTACAGTATACTGCATTATATTAAAATTTTTCATTGAAGTACATGTAGTAGGGGTACATATGTAATCATCCTATTAGGTTAGTTCGCCATCAAAACAAGTAGTCCAACACACCAGGCCGCCAAAATTTGAACATCAAACATTACGAAAACTCCATTTGCACATTTAGATGTTAAATCTGAACTTGACATTTATCAAACAATGTTTTACAGAAATTTGCGGCCTAAAATACTGAAAATACGGAATGACATTTAAAAGTATTGCACTTAATATTTGTCATTGCCGTCGGATTTGGCTTCCCATTCTGATTTGTATGGATTGGAGTGCTTCTTTTCCTATGTTTGGATTTGGACTTCCTACGTTTTGCATCTAATGCTACTGACGACAGGTTACTCCTTAAAATTACATAAAGCATACCCAAATTCTCCATATTTATTCAACATTGGTAATTTGGTATTTTGAAAGTAAGGTAAAGTCGCAGGCCAATCTTTCTTTTCAAGGGGCATAAGATATTCCCAAACTTAAATGGTTATCCTACCACATTATTAAATATCAGCATACGGAATAAATGCTAGAAAAAATCATTCTTCATTAATTTTGCGTTTGTGTTGCTTCTTTCACTCAGTTTTTTTTATCATTTGCAATATCGAATAAGATCATTCGTGAGATTTCAGAATATTGGTTTTCTTTCACTTTGAGATTCTACATCGGTCTTCCTGATTGTTAATGTACCCTTTCGGTCCAAGAAGCTTCCGATCCTTAGGCAGAAGTTCATTCTGTGTTTGACAAAATAAGCAGGCGACATCGTTCTTTTGTTCCCGTCATCACTTACACCTGCCCAAGAGCTATGAGTTACAATGTATCTGGTCCTCGTCTTGAATTATTTATCGCTTTAACTTGTATTCTTCTTGGTAATAATTAGTAGATCGACAAATTCGAGATTGAGTTATTATCCCAAACATCAAATCTTCACTTTACATTTCTGACAGTAACTGCATTTGACAATGGATCAATAAGAAATATGAAGACGACAGACTCAGCGTGTTGTGTAATAAACCATTCTAAATAATGGTCTGAAATGATATTTAGTTTCTAATACCCCATCTAAGCGGAGGTCCGAATGCTTTACTGTGCTGAAAGTGACGAAGGGCATGTTGAAATGTTCTCCAGACTTCATTTGCCCCATTGCAATATACGAAACTGTTCACGACAATCGGAACACACCTACTTTTAACGGGCGCATATATCGCTGTCATACTTGTTAAAAGTTATCCAAGCTCCAACTGTAGCACATGTCTGGGGTCTTAATAAAAAATATTCTTTTTAATTTATTTTAGAATTAGCGTTAATAAAACGACAAATAGAGTTTTCTCATGTTTTCCTGCGTTGTGTTATGTGCCATATATTTATTTTCGTTCTCCATATACTTTGCCTCGTTAGTGTCAGTTATGTGTCATATGACCCACATTGTCATGAGACAAGTTATGTTTTTTTGCTTTATTCTTATTACCGGCGTTGCATTGCCCATGCAGTTTTTTGTTTTTTCCTTTTCTCTCAAAGAAAGGACAATGTTTGTATTCGGCGAAAGGAATAAGTACTGAAAATATTTTTGTACATAAGTATAGTTTTTTTTTTATAATGGTGTATTTATTTAAGGGGTTGAATGGCAGTTTGCTTAATTTTTAAAAGGGTTAAATTAAATCAGGACCGGGTACAAGATTACACTATAGCTATAGTTTAATTCTATGTAAGTTTTTGGTTAATAGACTTATCAAAATAGTGCCTGCTAGAAAAGTGGCTGCTACCGGATGGCTGCTAGCTTGAGTCTGTCGTCTAAAGGTGTAGTTGTCGAATTAGATCCAATGTTTGCATTTTTAATGTCCTACCTTCATATTTTTTATATACGGTACCAGATCTATTGAGCAGAAAAAGATTTTATTAAACATCATTTCTCAAAACTTTGTTCATCATTACAGCATTTACATTAAAACTGTTCTTAGAAAGAAACCACACTCACTTGCATGGACTATAAATAAGGCACCATTTGCTTAAGATTTTATTAACAAATTTTGATGCAATGCGACACTGTTACGGCGAGAATTTTTTTTATTAAATTAATGAAATACGAAAAACAATTTAGTAAAATAAGTTTAACATCTATAGCAAGAATAATTTTTAACTCATTCCAATACGGTTTTGTTCCATGGACACTTCTACTTAAACATATCCTTTGAAGAAACATCTAAGGCCACCGCAAATTAATTAATATAGTTCTTCAGATTCGCTCGCTCCTCATTTTATGGGTTCAACATTTTAAAAAACTGTATTCGCTTCATTTTTTTCTCACTTTTTGGAAATTTTACAGTTATTTCTAGATATAAAATTAATATTTGCTCGCTAGCTCCTTATAAAATATAAAATGGAGGGAAAAAATTAAAACTGTTGTTTTCGCATCAATTTTCGAGGTTGCGCTCCGGTATTTTTCCATTTGAAACAAAAACAAAATAAAAAATTTCGCTCGCTTGCGCCTAATGTTCACAAAAAATCCGAAGAACAAGAAATAAATTCGGATTGGCTTAAGTGACAAAATAATAACAAGCTATTCACTAGCATAATTAAGTGGTATTACTGTCTATTAGACGCCAATAGACTAGCCATCCGAAACGTATTAACTACAAACATATACAGGTTGTCCTATGACCTTCAATAATGGACACATATCCATACCCTACGGTAAGCTGTAAAAGTTCTCAAAAATGTGGTGATATTCAAACGCAACGACCATTGGCCAATCAAGTTATACAATGTAAAAATAGCATTTATTTAAGCAAAAAAGCAACGACATCAACTGATTTATAAGTTCCTGATCCTGGACGGACGCGTAAAGTATGTGGCGGGTTGAACATGTTTGTAAGCACCCACCCTCTCTTAACCCGGACAGTGGTGTAACATAACAACATAAAAACAAATCTTCAGAAACCAACAGCATAAAATTAATTTTTAGTCGAGACGTAGTAAGCAGACAATTATAAATAAAGCAATAAACAACACTATATACTGACCTCGAAAAAGTACTCGCTGTTTCAGACATTCAGTTCACAAACAGTTGATAAAAAACCTGGTTCTCTTAAGCCAATTAAGACATCAATCAAAACATGTCTTGTTATAATTTAATGTCGTATAACCCTTCGAAAAAACATCTTTTAGCTAAATAAGTGGTGGTCGTGTCCAAATATTTATGAGAATATGGCAAACAATTAAAGATTATTGGTCGTCGTTGGTACTCAAGTATGAAAACCCTTCAAATGTCAGTAAATATGCTTGAGAATTACACAATTATTATTATTATTGGAATTGACCTAAGTCAGCATCTTGAAAACGGTGATTTATATATTTATAGACTTCGAAATCGGTTGAAAAAAATAGGATCCTTGCCATACCTTATCCGTTGACAGAATACATGTCTTGATCCTAACCATACCTTACTCTTGAATACATGTCTTTATCCTAACCATACCTTACTCTTTGAATACATGTCTTGATCCTAACCATACCTTACTCTTTGAATACATGTCTTGATCCTAACCATACCTTATCCTTTGAATACATGTCTTTATCCTAACCATACCTTACTCTTGAATACATGTCTTGATCCTAACCACACCTTACTCTTTGAATACATGTCTTGATCCTAAACATACCTTACCTTACTCTTCGAATACATGTCTTGATCCTAACCATGCCTTACTCTTTGAATACATGTCTTGATCCTAACCACACCTTACTCTTTGAATACATGTCTTGATCCTTACCATACCTTACTCTTTGAATACATGTCTTGATCCTTAACATACCTTACCTTACTCTTTGAATACATATCTTGATACTAACCATACCTTATCCTTTGAATACATGTCTTAAATACTGCTTAAATTTTTTTGCTGCCTTTTTTTATTCCTTGATTATTTCGTGCCAGGAAAAGCTGTTGCATTCACATTATTATTTTTATATATTTATTTTTTTATTTTGTTATAATTTTTTGGGAAAGTATCAACTCACTAGATATTTGCTGAATATCTTTTATTGTTGGAGTAAATTAAATTAAATTATTAAGTTTTCTTTTACGGTTTCAAGCGAAAAAGACGACATGTGGCAAGAGAAAAACTAAAATAAGGACAGCTAACGGTTGATTTGACGACAAAATTAATCCGTAAACGATAACAGTTCCCCTGTGGACAATTTGTCTTCTAACATCTTTATCAGAACATCAGAACAACATACGACATGTTCTGTAACATGTACAGTTATCCTGGTTTGAAGACATTTTGTGTCAAAACAATGTAATTATTATATCATATCCAATAAATTTCAAACTAGTTATAAAATATTGTACACACTTGTGAAAACGTTTGTCATAGCTCAATAAAATGTTGAATCTTGAATCTAGCTATTTTAATTTATTCTTAGCTTGGTCCTTCGTTCGGAAAGTTGAAAGATTCTTTCTCTTTTTGAAATGATTACAAATGATCAGAGCACGTTATATTCGATTGCTTGTAATTTTCAATCATTAAATGCTTTTTGCTTTGTTATTTAAAAATCTATTTTAATATTCATATTTTTGCCAATTGACATGAAATTCGTGATGGATCACCAATTATCATTTGAATGATCATGGGGACTTTCTGCATCAACTATCAGGGATCAAATTGTCAGCAAGTGGGGTGAGGGGACCCACAGAGTGGTCACAGTGGCAGATGGCTAGTTCATCTTAGATTATTGTTTATGGTGAAGACGACTTGTAATGTTTTAAATTTAAATTTGCCGTAAGCATTTGGTAGTAGTGTTTCTCTCTTTTGCTTTTATCGTTTATATTCCGATATTTTTTCAAAGTTGTTTTACTGATTTGCGGAAATTACCGAACGGAAGCTACGGACAAAGACGAACAAGTGTCATCGTTATATTACGCAAGTATTCTGTGACAAGTTGACAACCAGTAGAAATCCAATCAAGATTTTATTCAGAAACTGTGAATAGATAGTCATGCATACATAATACCAAATTAACTCATTGAAATTTACCAATACAAGTCGACCATCCAGAAATTTGTTTACAATTAAAAATGTGAAAAAGCTGACATCCCCCAAGAGATGTTGCATCAAATAGCCCTAAAACAGAAATCAATACATGTACCGAGGAAAAGTCACCTACACAAAACCGAGGAAAAGTCATCTACACAAAGAGATGCAGACGATTAATATATCTGAAAAAAAATCTTGTTAAGGAAAGATTTTACCATCTGAAATGTACATCTCAAGCAAGGATTATCTCCCTCCTCAATGAAAACGGTTTACGTGGCATCAGTAACGCCACCATTAGCCTGAATAGCTGCAACCTATGAAAAATGAAACGCAGAAGACGTTTTTTAACTCCAATTGCCAGTCGTTATTCGTGAACGATAGATATTAGTAATTTTGTCCAAAGTTTTGCATTCTGAAAGAATTCAGGAAAACATCTATAAAAGGTACAATAATGCATGGTTACAGAGATCGTTTGAAAAACTTCAGAAACAATTATAGTACGACGGATAAGTAGTTCTGTATGCAAAAAGATTGTTTCCATTAAAAACGACGATATTAAATATTCTGATGACCCCTTCTCAAGAAGTGATTTAGGTTTTTTATCTTTCCCTGCTTTATGCTTTATTTTAGAATAAGTCCAGCATATGTCTTTCAGTTTTAAGGAAAATTTATATATGGTGTTCAAGTCAATAACTATAACTGTGATTTGTTAGTGATTTAGTACATAAATCACTGGTCAAGTCGCCTTAAATTATCTCTAAAACATCGATATTTGACCAAATTTGATAGTGCAGCCAATTATATAGAGGAAGTTAAACTTTGAAAACTGCACCGCACAAAGACGTGTGTCTTAATTTACGGGGAACTGGTCAAGCTAAAGTCAACAATGGTCCTATATTTACTGGCATCAAAACAAAATATGATATCTTTGTCTGCAGAAAATCAAATCGCTTGATCGGCCAGGAAATTGTTACAATATAAGGATACGGTTTCATGGACTTGTGAATCGACGAATAACGTGTTCCCTTTAGATACGACCCATTAATTAATCCTGTGGTTTTATCAAGCATTGTTTGTATATCTTATACAGGTCCAGGAACGTATATATATACACGCCCCTGCTATGGCAATATTGATGCTGTATTTTTTAGTTCTAATACTGAGTATAATATATATGTAATGTGACACGTAATTGTAAGATGTGACCATTCATATTTTAAAGAACGAATATGGACTGTATGCCGGAACGGTCCAAGTATTATAAACGTTTATAAAAAACATATTCAAAAAGCCCAATTTAAACAGGCGTTAAAATTTTTTCTGGATTTACCTTCATCCGACGCGCTAGGGTCAAAAATAAGAATATCAGTCAACATGCATCCACCCCTCATTGTACCTTTTATCATAAATGAGGAAGCATTATCTTTGTTTCATGAAAATACAAAATTTTTGTTTTACCGCAGAAATACAATAGTGCATACACAATAGTGCAATTTAAACAAAATCATTTTATATTCTCATTTTGTTAAAGATATGAAACAATTGATCAACCCAGCTGATTTTCTATCTGATTTGTAAATTCATTTTAGAATTGGTTACTTAGACCTATACAGTCTTTTAGTATTTTAAAAGGAATCGGAAACTTGTATAATACATGCATTTATGTTTTCATTGTGTATTAAAACTGAATCAAACAGAAAAAAAGAAATATTTTCCGTTTTGGGCTGCATTCATTTTATGTTCCGAATATTTGACAACGGAGACATGACAAGAAAAACAAAAGAGAAAATGATCTAAGAAAATTTGGTTAATTTGTTATGTAATCCAATAGGGAGTTTGGGTATATCTAATCTTTTGACAACACATGCCAAAATGATCAATTTGTTCCAGTTATTAATTAAAATGATAAAACATCGTAATATCCCTTGTTGGTTTTTATTATTTATCTTTTACTGAAATGAAATTCTGCCAAGTGCAGTCAGCGTAACAATTAAAAGCAGTCGATTCAATTTTTTACAGCATAAAAAATTTGTTACAATCACAATTTCATTTTTAAGAAGATAGAAAATATTGATAAATAAATAAAAGGAGATATCGTTTGCTATATAAACAGTTAACTGAAAGTCGAGATTTCTTCTGATAATAAGATTAGGGGTGGATTTTCATGTATAGAATCCTTAACTTACACGTAGCCTATAAAAATATTCTGTACGTGTAAAAATACTCCAAGAAAGGAGAAATACTTCTTAGCAAATATCGAACCATGTAGACGTCGGAATTGCTTGTAATCTTGACTATTGTTTGTTTTAATAAAACGGATTAACAAACAACATCTAAAATACCGCAAAAAATCAATCGTTTCCCTCTTTAAACAAATTAGCCGATTATCTTATTATAATTGTCATAGAAGGGAAATTCCCAAGTAATTAGAACACAATAGGTAATTGTTTAATTCAATTAACAGGTACGAGCTAGTGAAAAGGATACCGATAGGTTCAGGTTCATGGGAGAAAATTGTCATCTTCGGTGTGAAAATTTCTCCAAGGCTGAAGACATATTTTTTCACACTTAATATTTCAAAATATTCTAGGTATAGCGGAAATGTCCTTAAGATTGTAAAAGATAAGAAAATTACTTTGGATAGATACGTTTTTCAACCAATTCCTTATTAATGACACGAAATGAAGAAAAACAACGAATAAAAAATTTTAACGGTGGATTAATGATTTGTCGAATTATGAAACATTTATTTACAAAAAGCAGACACAATATTCCAAAAGGAGAAACGACAGATTCTTAAAATAAACTTGGATGAATAACCAAAAGGAACATTAAAATTTTTCTACTTGTTATCTTTTGTAAAACGGACTGACGACTTTTAACTTAATTTTTTAATGTTGTGAAAATTTAGTTTTTTATTGATCTACGATTTTCAATTGTAAATAATAAATATGCATTTAACAGTAATAAAAATATTCATAATGGCAGAGGGGTATTTAAAAACGATAATTACTTTATCAATGATTAAGTTATAAATATTACATCAAGTAGGAATAAATAAGTACATTTTTTACAACACTCAAAGTGATAAATTTTATTATCAAAAGGAATAAAAATAACAGAGATATATAATACAATGTATTATATGTCTCTGAAAATAATAAAGACTTTTTTCCATGTTTTAATTTTTTTTATGCAACGTTTGAGCTGCGCTGAATCTACGGCGGGTAAGTGGACAACATTTTTACGGTATAACAAGGTTTCTTTTATTTTTTCATATTTTCTGACAAATAATAAATAAATAAAAACAGTTTCGGACACTACGTTTTTGGTTGATGTTGTGTACTAATCAGGGAAAATAAGAAGAAATAGTTTCTATCAGTATAAATAGGATGTGTTAGCTATCAATTAAATTCTGTTTTAAGACAGTATTTTTTCATCAGGATTACTGTCTTCGGACTTTTAACGTCATAATTTGGACAAAAATTCAAATGATGCTGGGACTCTAGAACATATTTTGACAGTTCGTTTTATTAATATCATATAGCAACAGGAAACTACAGACTGGCCCTAAAGATTGTAAGACAACCATAATCCGTGATTTTTACGCAAACATCTCACAGAAATTCTAAGTACACAGGTTGTGACATTTTACACCAAATCAAAGTAAAGTTTTAACAAATATTGAACTCCTCTAGTGAATTATAACTTTCGCACAACCGGTGAATTTATGTACATTTTTACTATCAATGACAATTCAATGAGCTTAGACGATTGTCTGATTTTTAAATACATATTTAATTTCTTACAAAAGCAAATATTTTATTTAGAAAGAGTGTTCTATGAATCATACATTTTTTGTATTGGCTTGAATGCAAACGAAAAAATCTATAGTGTTCCGTAAGCCCTTTTTACCGAAAAGGTCATGATCCATCTTACGAACGGTTACAATTATATTTTTATTCACATTTAATATTTAAATGATATTTCAATAGAAAACCATAGCTGACGGCGTAATTCACACCCACCGTGCACATCCTATTGAACAAGCCGCTTCGACAGACATGATTGACAGGTATGTTAAAACAAGGCCCCGCCCCCTTACTATTTTTCTGAATAATCAAGAATAAATGATACAGACTTAAAATGTTTGTATGTACCTACCCAACGTCCTAAGAAGTTAGGTGTTATTGGTGATAGTCTTACAATCAGTGTTAAATAGGCACAAAATTAAACAATTCTGAAAAAAAATATTGTCAGCACGGAAACTTTGGACGGTGTTCATAGTTCAGGATAATTTTAAAAGTTGAAACACGGAACAATGCTATAAAGAAAATTATAAATCCGAATAAATTTATTTTGACAGCAATATTTCAGTCTCGAGTGCAGTTTGAAGGAATAAATTTCCTCTAGTTTTGAGATTAAAACTTCAATTTGGATTGTATGCATTCAACATCCATCGTGGCGGTTGGACGCAAGTCGGCGATGGTGCACTGCGCCGGATGTGAGCGCCCAATTTTGGACCGATTTTTATTAAACGTACTGGACAGAGCTTGGCATGCGAAATGTGTACAATGTTCGGACTGCAAATCGCCTCTTACAGATAAATGTTTTTCCAGGGACGGGAAGTTATTCTGCAGAAACGATTTTTTCAGGTGAGTTTTTTGGTGTTGTTCATATGCTTGGAGACATATAAGACAATATTATTTATATGTTTCCAATTATCCCGTTATTTAAAAAACTATTATTATTATTTTGTAATAAAATTATTATTAGTTTTTGTATTAGTAATATATGACCCTGATGTCCCTTCAACTTGCTGAAAACTCTTTTTATTTTGATTTTGAAAATATTTTTTATATTAGAAGAAAAATTAAATATGAAAACTCATTAAAATTATTTGAGCCATTACACAAAGCCACCACACCTAAAATTACTGGGTGAAATATTGTTTTTGTCATATTATCGTGTAGTTCTGAGTGAATGTAAAGATAAGTGCTCGTTAATATATATACTCAGAACTTCACAAAATTAGTACTATCAATATCTTAAATTAAATAATTAATGAAAGTGGTCGTTATCGTTTAAATTGTTCTATATTTGTCTTCTAATCTCATCGATATTTTACTATAAAATGTTTTTAATGTTTAGTCAATGAAATATTTATAAAGTTTCACATTATTTTTTTCAAAATCAAATACCAGTACGTGAGGAGAAAGAAGTTTTTGTATAATACTCTTTGTTTAATTTTGTTCGAAAGTAAACAACAGATACGAAGCTTTCTGTGTAGTAAACTGATAGCAACATCTACAGAAACACTATTAAATATTAAATAAAGTTTTAAATGTGAATATACTGTGAAGAGCATTGGCATTTAATTATACAAAATAGACTAATTTTGCACAAACAGAATAAATTTCTTTCAGCCTTTCAGGAAAGAATATATCAATTGCTAAAATATTTTTGTGTTTTATTTTTTATTGTGAAGGCACATTAGATTTATCAGGGGAAATCTCTATTACCATTTTATCAGTATGAAAAAAGTTATAAAATATATAATTTAAGGATTTGTTAATTTTTTTTTTTCAGTTTCAAGTACTTCAGCTTCATGATCTCATAAAGCATTTAAAAAATAAAAAAGTATTTGAATATTGAAATATTGTTTCTTCCTATCATTGAATTCAATTATAATCAGGGTTTCTTTTTACAGACGTTATGGAACAAAATGTGCTGGATGCTCACAAGGTATTTCACCAAATGATCTCGTCCGAAGGGCTCGAAATAAAGTATTCCACTTAAAATGTTTTACATGTATGATTTGTCGGAAGCAGCTTTCAACTGGAGAAGAACTTTATATTATGGACGAAAATAGATTTATTTGTAAAGAAGATTATATTAACACAAAATTACAAGGTAAGAGCTGCTGTTCTGTTCGAGCGGGGGGGGGGGGGGGGGGGGTTTAAATCA
>JAULBM010000007.1:673961-689268 GCA_032357055.1 Geukensia granosissima
GTTACAGTCATTGAAAGTTGAAAGTCTATTGAAAATACATAGGGACGTAACGTTTCTTTTTTTGACTAGTATATATAGCAATATGTTAATTCCGTGTTCCAGTTCGAATTTTGCTTTTTAAAATTAAGTGATTGTAAGCAACTGTGAACTTGTTGTAAGCGTTCTTCAATTTAAACCCTGATTATCATGTCAATATTCTAACAATCGAATAAGTGTTTTTCGGAAGAAATAACTTATTGTGTAACCGGAACACCTCTGCCCTGTCTATCTTGGCTCTAATATCAGTTATGGTGTCGTATAATAACTGAGCTATTCAGAACAAACTGTTACAGGTTCACATAACAACGTTTCACCAACTGGAAATAATTGTAGACCTGCTCAAAACTGAACACAATTATTTCAAGATAAAATTTTCTTGACTTAGTTCGTTGAAGTAATGACTGTGGGAAGGAAACACTTTGTAAAGCCATGTTGCATTTGTATACATAATATTTTCAGGGCATTGGCGTGTATCAAAATTTACAAAAATAACTACAAGTCACTTTTCTCGCACCAACAAGCACACCACGCCATTATTACAGAAGCATCAAATTTGCTCCTCTGCATAAATTAAGTGCCCATTAGAATTCCATAACATCCCATATCCAACTGTTCATAATTCTTATCAGAACAAAAGTTGAAGATCAAGACAGATTATCACTTCATGAAAATTATATCTCTTATTCTTTATCGATAAAGGCACTGAAAAATGCTGAGATATTTTGCACTTCACCGCTCTGGTAAATCCAAGACTTTTTAATGATGGATTCTTTCCTTTCTGACTAGTGTGTCCAGTTTGTTGGTATGATAGTTCGTTAGTCTTAGAAACATGTCTCTAAAAACTACTTTTATTGGTAGTATTCCAAGTTATGATGTTACAAAGTAATTTTTCTGTTTTTTTTTTATTCTCAAAATCATTAATTACTTGGAAGTAAAATGTTTGCATTGTGCAGCAAAATGTTTTTATATCACCAGCCCCCCACCCCCACCCCGTGGATCGGGTGGGGTGTAACTTGGTTGATTTGAAAGGGGTGTATTGAAACATTTACCAAATATTTCCGAGCAGGGGATAAAAACGTATGCCCATAGATTAAGACCACGATAGAAATATATATAACATTCGAATTTTATTCAAAATTCCCAGCGGAATCAAATGTTACCTGAATTTAAACGTCTTCAGGATATAAAGTCCGAATGAATACCAAGTCAGAGTATCAGGCAGTGTGACTCGACACGTCCTAGAAATTGTTGATATAAAAACTACCCCTGGATTTTTCTATCCTTTCAATTGGGGTTCCGATGCCCGTGAGGAAATTATTCTCAACAAAAGTTTTGTGTAGAGACAAAAAGACTGACGCACGGAAATTTCCTATTGGTCATATTTTTGGTGACTTTTCATGGGACTGTTCTCTATATGCTGTTCAGTGTGCATTTAAGAAATTTTGGTTTCTTTGATATTATTACAAAAAATAATGAAATAAAATTTACAAGAAAGTTGTGTGTGCTTCCGTAGGAATTGTTTGATAGTACCTCATGTCCCGTTTAAAATATACTTGTATGTAACCGTTATAAGTTAATAAGTTTTTGTTTGTAAGTTTAATGGATCCTTTGGTCATTAAATAAAACAGCAACAACAGTTCAATTTTGTTTCTTGAAAAACATATTCTGTACTGGGTTATTTCGATAAAAATCAAATAGACATTGATATAGGTGACGTAGAATTGAGGATTTATTTTGTGGTTAAACATGTGGATTTGGAGATAATGTCATTGAAATTCCAGAAATCCCCGAAATATGTTGCAGCTAGACGCGTTATAGTTTCTTTGAGCATTATAAAAAATTTACATGGAGGTAATTTAGTTAGTTTTCAGAAAACACAGATTGTAGTAAAATTATTTAACTGTCAATATTTGATATATTTTATCTTCATTGTTCAATGATAAGTTTTCGGCAAACTGTTTTTTAATTTACTTTTTGGATGTTTTTAGAAAATTTAACACTGCAAAGGCTCAAGAGTAAAAATGGGAAAGTCATTTTTCTGTAAATCATTCATGTATCATTTGTCCCTTAAGTTATTGATATAGCTACCTTTTTTTGGTTTTCTTATTGTAATAAAACTTTATTGATAAAATAAAAAAAAAATAGGTGACCCTTAATTTTTTTCCCCAAGTGTATATTATTTTTTCGTTGTTTTATCCAGCATATGATTATAAAATTTTGTTGGAATAATAACAGCAGGATGGAAAATTTTACTGGTATTTCATAATTTACCGACAAGATTCGATACATTCTCATCCGTGTCAAATTAATTCCATCTGCTGCACGGTCCAATGCTTATCAAAATTTTGCCCAAACTTGAAGTAAAATTTCCAATTATAAAATTTAATTGGTAAATCACATATGGTGTTTTCTTATTTTTCATATCCAGGCTCGTCAGATATAGAGGATGATGGGGATTTAGACAGCGCGCTGGAACAACAAACTAGTTTATCAGACAAGGACTTTAGTATAGACGGTGAACAAAGCCAAGATTTAGATTCCAAGGAAAACATTCTACTAAATAACCACCACAACAGTATAAGTAACAATAATCTAACGAACAATAATTTGGACGATAAGGGGATAATGAACTCTCCCCCTTCCAGCCCGGAACCGATCAAAGAGGACGATACTTCACTTTTGAAAATTTCCTCAGATTCAAACCATAGTACTCAGAGCTGTGATACGAACGGAAATTCCATACATCCGAACTCTAACGTAACACCGGATAGTAATCGGTCTGGAGACGAAGCTATGGACGGAACGAATGGCAATTCCAATGCTGGATCAAAACGACGAGGGCCGAGGACAACCATTAAAGCTAAACAATTAGAAACATTGAAAGCAGCTTTCAATGCAACGCCCAAACCTACCCGACACATACGAGAACAACTGGCACAGGAAACTGGACTCAATATGAGAGTTATTCAGGTAAGTGCCAGAAAATCAAAATTTTTCTTTAAGACGATGATATATATATGCATGTCGGATTAAAATGTACTGCTATTTAAGGTACAAATTAAGGAGAAAATTATACTTTTTTATTGATTTTGAAAAGGTTAAGCTATATTATTATTATTATTATTATTATTATTATTATTATTATTATTATTATTGACTGAGGCTTGTTTAGCGTGAAGTAACATTATTAGTTAGACTAACAAACTTTAAACTTAAGTGATGAAAAAAGAAATATTATAGTAGGATGGAACAGAAATTATTCCTAGGTAAAATGATCATAATGCTCAAATTTATTGTGACAAAATTCTGCAGGCTTAATCTATATAAGTATAAATTATATTGGTTATAAGTAATGACAGGAATAAAAAGTAATTAAAATAAAAGAAAAGTGTACACGTTTTTTCAATGAATGAAATATATTAAGTGTAACTTTTCTCAATTTTTTAAGGTATATATTGTTTTAATCTTTTTTAGAACTAAGCAGTTTTTTGTATTCAATTCAAAATAATAATATATCAGATAATGACAGCTTTTTTACATTGGACATCCGAACCTTACTTAAACAATTCTTGAAAATATTAAATTGAAAATAAATAGTACAACATGCTATGGAACATCTTAACAACTCCAAATGTAATATAATTAATTTTAATTCTTATGTGTTTGTTATAGTCCGTCTTCATGTTCAAAATGGAGCTTTCTTTACTAATAAATAATTTTGAATTTGTAATCTGCTCTCTACAGTGCGGTGCAACCGATGTCGAATGTCGGTTGCAACAAAGAACATGAACTTAACATCGAAAAAAAGCAGCTCACTCCCCGCTTGCCATTTTTCAAATTTTATATTTGCCGTCTTCTTCTACCTTAAATAGCAAAGCGTTCACATATAATAGTCAAATTATATGTTCGTCGATTTTCCTTTCCGTCTGTTACATTTGTTAAGTATTACCAAGTAATACGTCTTCATCGACTTTTTGTAGATGTGCATCGCACACACAAGGGTCTATGTAGAAAGAACGGATCCATAATATTTAGGTGTATATTTTTTAATGAAGTTGTTTCATGCCCAACGGAAATCTAGTGAACTAACGGCAACAGCTTAACGAGAAATTATGCAGTACAAAATCCAAATATAAATGTCGATTGCGATATATTCTATATTCTTGCTTTTCAATAATCGGGACTCTGACTAACAGTATTGAAAAATGGTCAACACTCAAATAATTTTAAACTCATTTAAACTAATATTAAAAAATCAAGTTTATTTCACTTAGATGTAGATGGACATCATGGGTGGTCTTAAACGGCTGGAAACTGATGACAAGATTGCTACTGCCGTCTTGAGCGTATCTTCTCCAACTGCGTATGGACTTTGTATATGCACTTTTGGCGGAGTGATTGATGGGTAGCAGACGCAAATCACTCCGCGACACAAAGTAGTCAATTACACCAGATGATTTTTTTTAATTTTTGGCAAAGTTTTCATTCACGCTGGGTTCTTGTAGAAACGTCCTTCGAACAGCAGAGTTGCTGATATTGAATGTTGGATATTTTTCGAAAAAAATAAAATAAAGAATTTACCTATATAAATTTCCGGATCTTGCCTTCCTAACCTTACAGTTTAGTCTCCTAGTCAATAGTTAATAACAGCAATACAAAAGCAATGGTGCTAATAATTAATTTGAACTTAATTAAAGAGGAATAATGGGGTAAAGGTCAAGGAAATCAGACTCCTTCTCTGTTAGAAAGAAGCAAGACTCGTATACAAAGGAAGAATGGGATGCTTCAGGGTTTAAAATGAAGTTTATGAAAGGAAATAAGATAGTTTTACGATTATTAAAAAATGGCAAGAGATTAATAATACCCTCCAAATGTTTCTAGTTGTCCAAATATCTTATGTCTAAAACTATCTCCGATTGTCAAATTTCTGATTTTAGTCTTAGCAACAAGTTTGTATAGTTTTATTACCCATATTATCTGTATTAAAAGCTTCAACATTTTATTCAATATTGAAGATGAGTAAATAAACAAAAAGCTATATATATTTTTTGGTTTGAAATCAGAGTATCTTCGCAGGTCGTACTTTTCTATGTACCTGAATACATAAAATTCGTATCTGATTTTTCAAAAGTTATTTGTGTTTTAAATAGGAATGGAATTTTATACGATCCACCCCTTATAACGGTGTTATATTTCAAAATTGTTCATTCAAAATAAAGAACAAAAGACCACGGTTTCTTGACGGGTCTTGTCTTTGTTGAGTTGTTTAGACGCCGCTGGTTGTTTTTATTTCATTTGCATCGAAAAGTTTTAAAGGGTACCACGCTGAGACCGTTGACATTTAAAAAGGTGTTCATAATTTTAGATTTTCGGTCAGAGTCTACTTAAAGTTTTGTGAAAAAATACCATTTAATACCGTTTATGTTATGGGAAATATTTGGTATTGAGCCTAAGCTACGTTTACATTGGTCGGACCCCATGACGTCATCTGTTGGCGATTGCTTATTAAGTCAGAACAAACCTGCGCGTGCAGCGTGTTTTCACATTAATCAATGAAACAAACAGGCATAACTGTAAATTAAAAGTTCTCATTAACTCTAACTTAAAATGCAAATTGGCCATGAAAATAGGAATATCCATTGAATTTGATTATGGAAGATGTGATAACGCATGCCGAGAAAATTATATGTTTACAGAACTAATTTTTGTTTGGTTGATCATTAATTTCAATAGAATAAGGGAGAATTATTTTAAATGCTATAGTTGGGGGCAAACCGTGTGTAAGCAAATATATACATGCACAACGTTCGCGAGTATATTTTAATCATTTAAAAATATCGGTTTCTTATGTTCAACTTTGAAAGCATTCGTTGACAAGTTAATGGAGTTTGGATAAATTTGCGAACATTTAATGAGGTTTGATTTAAAATTTGCATTATTCAAGACGTGTGAAAAAGCAGAAACTTGGAACGGAAATGAACCGTGTAGATTCCGCGATTTGTCACTTGAAAAGACAACAGACTTGTTTTTAACATGTACTTTTACTAAGTAGTTCTATTTTATTTCAATCCCGTCAACAAGATATACCACCCAGCATCAGACCTCAACGAAACAGATTTTCCGATAACTCGCGTCCCCATTCACGTATATCCTTTTTGAAACGCAAACAAATCGATCCAAAAAAGATCAGTCCTTCTTTTTGATTAATGAAGTTATGAATTCTGAATGGATGTTGTTTTTAAACTTACCACTAGAAAGAGAAATGATAAATGAGGTACCACCCCATTAGTGTATGACGTATCATGGCTAATGACTTGTCTATTGTGATCCATATAATATACATTTGGTCCAATAAAGATATTGTAGATTTTATCCTGTAAATGCATATTTCTACACGTTTTATATTAAATATATTGAATTTGTAGTAGATAGATATTGAAAAAAAAATATTGTTTGGCCTTGAAACAAAAATAAATGCGGCGCCATATATCAACACCGTTTTGAAGTTTGTCAAATGTACTTTTGTTTTGTAAAGTTTAAGACGTGAATATATATTTATTTATTAATATTTCCCTAATGACGTTGAAGGTCACTCTATAATGAAAATGTGCAACTTTTATGACAAAAATTTAAAATCAAATAGCGACAACAAATTGAATTTTTCGTTGAGTTTGCAATGTTTTATTTATTTTTGAACAAAGCCCACATCTCCTTAATTGAAGAAAATGACTAATCTGCGATAATGTTTGTAATTATCGATTAACCTACACTTAGTGAAATTGACGAAAATCTGTCGAAAATGGTCATTATGTGGAATTAAACAGCAATCAAATAAAACTGGCATTAAGGAATTATTGAGATAAAAATCACCCACTGGCGTGAACAAGAAACAATCGATTTATTGCATTTTGATTTTGCTTATAAAATTCAATATCTAGAGTTTAAAATAATAATTTTGTTGATTTGTGATTGGACAAATATTTTGCATGAAGATGTTCTAAATCAGGACTTGGATCTTTTCATTCTATTTGGCGTTCTTATAAATTATATATGAAATGTGTAAAGCATTTTAAAATAACTTTCACCCCCAATAACTTTATTTTCATTGTTATTTTAACGTTATCATTTTGGATATGGTGTTTCTCGTTTAATCGGGGCGATTTAGAGCTCGTCACAAAGGTAGAATTGTTCCCTTGTTGAAGGCATTCATGTGCAGTTTTACCTGGACGTATTGCGTGACAGAAACTTTGAAATACTTTTTTTCTTGAGAAATAAATAATTAAACACCTTCCTTTATTTTTATGTCTACAAATTTTGGACATTTTCGAACTACAAATCTATATATATGGATCTGTTTTGAGAGTGCAAAACTAGGGACACAATTTATAGTAATTAACCTTTTGTGAATTGAAACACAGAGAATATCTTCTACAAAAACCATCAAATATTCAAATTTACAAATTATTCCTAAGAACGCTTATACAATCATCTCATATTTCGACTGATGTTGCATGTTGAGGATTTAGTTGCGAGTAAGGGGAAGAAACGTCATTACCATATAAATTGAAAATTTTGTGAAACAAAACATGAGCATATTTTGTGTATTGATTCGCGTCGGAGTTACATGTTTATTGACTAAATATACAGTTACAATGGGAAAGGCATTAAATATGTCATACATATTGTTAGGTCAATTGTAATTCAAATAAAAATAAAATCGCTGTTTCTAGTTAAAGTTATGTTATTCTTAACCACCTAGCCATAAGAAAAATGAAATGAAAAATTGTATTATATCTGAAAGTCAAGGATCTAAAAATGTACAGATTTGGAACAACCTAAATGACAATAAAAAACAAAAGTTTTATCAAAGGAAAATAAAAACAAAACAATGGTTTTATATGTCTCTTGGTGTTCATGGTTTTTATATAAGTACTTTTCATCCAAACTAAGAATTTGTTTCCTCTTCATTTAACCCCTCCCCCCCCCCGGAATTTGATAACTGTTTACACAACTGTAAAGAATATTCTTAATATATACATTTTCAAATCCTTTACTGGAATAATCTGCAAACCTTATATATCCTATATCTACCCCTGATTTACTACTCAGGGTGGCTTCTGTATTTATATTTTAATATGTTTATGTGTCATTGTGAATAATTTAAGAATTAAGAAGGATGAAATATCTTACCATTGAATATTAATGTCCCGTTATATTAAGTAACGTTTAACTCTGATCTATAGTCCTTACATTATATGCTTGTGCATGTTTTTCTTTTTTTATTTTAAAATTCAGAATTTACATATTTTACACCCGATACGTTCAATTTAGCATATAACCCTCTGTGTGTATATTTCTTAAAATAAATTATATTTTAAAGCTTAAGTTAAAGAGAGGACCGAGTTCTTTATTCTGACTTGTGCATTCGAGATATGGAACAGTAAACTGTACTACCCCAAATCCATGGGTTTACAGTTTCAAAGCCTTCTGAAACACTTTAAGTATAAAATGACAATACATACTTTCTAATATCAAGTAAACATTTAAGTATAAAATGACAATACATACTTTCTAATATCAAGTAAACATTTAAGGATAAAAGTTGCTACTGCCTATGACCGGCTTCCTTACATGCACAAATTTGGTACTGTAAACAAAAGTGGAAGCAGCGCGTTTAGGTGACACCGACTATATCGTACTACTGATTTTGTACTCTTGTGCAAGTTTGTTTCGTAGAACTCAATTTTTGTGTTGAAATCGTTGCTTTAACTTCGACTGTCTATCAGAGTCAATGGAAACAACATTCCTGGAACAAAAAGAAACAGTGGTTTGTCTGTAAATCACGTTTTACCATTTGAACACTTAATTTGCACAGTAGGAACTTTTTTAGAATTGATTTTCTTCTAAAGCAAAACAATAGCAGTAAACGTGTTATGGACTGATAAACGTTGTTACCTGAACGGACGCCGTTCAGCCGTAAAGGATTTTCTAAGATAGATTTTATAAAACATTAAAAGCCTATATGCATGCAGTGATGTTTTGGTATGCATTTTAGTTCCCGATTCCAAAATGCCGTGATGTAGACAAAATTTACGCCTCGGGATCTAAAATGCGTTCCATTCTGCGTTTGTGTATACGGAAAAAATTTTCACATCAGTAGCTTAGAAAAACAGAACGTAAAATTTTACAAATATCATTTGCTGCATTTAAACCCTAGGTGTCTTAAATTCCGCCGAGTGAAAATTCGTGTTCGTAAGAGGATTACATTTGGAAATCCTCTGCTCATTCAGAAAATGAATTGTTGCGTTTCGTACCAGTTACCGTTTCGAAAAGCATCACAATAAATGCTGAAACGTCGCCGGGCAGGTGGTCAATCCGGTTTAATTCAGCCTTGAAATAGACAAGTAATGTTCTTTCGGGTGCGTCGTGATGATAAGGGAGTTTGAACCTAAAAATCACATTAACTACAATTTGATTTGAATTAACTTAAATTTCACTTAAAACATATCATAGTGCTTAGAGTTAAGCTGACCGAAGTTTTCAATAACATTTAATAAAACCACAACTCCATGTAAAAGCATTCGGTTGCCATAAACAATGTCTGAATAGTTTTATTGTAAGTCGCACCTCTTATTTATTAATTATGTCGATATTTTACTAATAAAAACTTAAATAATCTGCACACGTGTTGTTTATTTAATACAATTATACTTTACTGTAACTGTAAAGTGACTGGCTCAATACTATGTACTTAAATAAACAGTAAACAGTTAGTTTTTTTTTTGCAATTCTACATCTCCAAACATACATGTTGCACTTTTTTGTTACCTGTCCAGAATCTGAGCAATACATCAAGTTCATTCAAAAACTACTTGTAGTTTGATTTAATGTAATTTCTTAAAATGTACGAGTGCTTAAACCTAACAGAACTGGCAACGAGAACGTGGTTTCTCTTCTTAGGGTGTGGAGAATTACGTATTGTCGGCCTCTTTAATATTCAGTATATTTTTGTTGTTAAATAAATTATACCAAATAACATAACCAAAATATTTTGTTAATTTTTCTTAGCAATAAAGACTAAAGTCCTTAATCGTTTTGACAACCGCGAAGGACTAGTGTCAACATTTATGTTGGTTAAAGTCGATTAAAACTTAAATCATATTGAGCGACTGATTTACTTTTAAAAAGCACGGATTTGTATACAAAAATTGTATAACAGGAAACATTTGTGCAAATAACACTCCGGTATCAATAAAGCCATATTGGTCAAATACTTATTCTTTCTATACTTTCGCTGGCTCTTTTCCGTCTATTGTTAAAAGGCCTTACCCGACGGCGATTTACGTGACTTATTTTTAAATACTTTTGTTTAGAATTTCTATTCCCGCTATTCGCACCTGCCTGGAAGGAACTTTTCTATGGCCAATAATAATTATTTTATGTTTTTCTTACCATCTTAATCGCATTTGATCTTTTCAAACATTACTATAGCAAATCTTTGTTTATTATCTAAATCCAAGTAACAATAAAATCCGAGATCAAGACCGGAACGATGACGAAAGGTAGAAATGGAAATTGTAACTGTCAATAGTGGTATCGTTAGTGGTTACGTCTTTTTCAATGATGTAGCCTGTAGCTATACCTAACTTCAACGACATTTGTCAATCTATCTTGGTGTGGGGTAATTTGAGAACGCTGCGTGTCGGAGCAGGATGTTAAGTCCGGGTATATTGTGTACAACTCGACATTATTTTTTAAATTTGTAATGTTAAGATTTTAAGCGTCTGATTTCAGATGACAGTATAATTACAGACCATTTTAAACTCGTCTGTTTTACATATGTAGATTTTTAACGAGTTGATTTGGAGATTTTAAGGCCACCATTGAAACGTGCTGAGTCAGATACTCTATGATGGATGATGTGTTATTTTAGCACACCTGGCCATTCTTACCGAACAGAGATTGAATTCCTGTATTGTTTACCTATATGTCTTCAAACAATAGTTACATATGGCTACTATAGTCACTTTCCTCTTGGTTGTACAGAAAGCCCACATTTTGTTCTTACAGTTACATTAGCTACTATAGTCCCTTTCTTCTTAGCTGTACAGATAGCCCACAATCTATTCTTAGATTGTAACGTTTTACTAGGGGTCCTGGTTATAATTTAAAAAAAAACATAGTGCACAAAACATACGTTTTTAACATTTATAGATTTAATATTTTAATGCACACTGTGCACAAATGCATTTTTCCTATTTTGAGGATTAAAAGTAAAAAGTGACCATATATCACGCACCAATTTGGTAAAATATCAGAAAATTTTTGGATTCCGCATAATAGTAGTTTTGCAGTTTCAATCCATAGTAGCATTTGGAAATCCTCCCCAGAGTTTTAGCGACAACCTTGTATTCACCGTTTTATAATTTTGTCATTGTAAGTGATAACAGACGTCCTTGTCATTGGCTTCTGGTCACATGACTGTTGTCTGAAATACAGGCTTCCTGACAAGATATCATTTCCCTGTCGGTCGTTGGTTTGGAGAGGCCCAAGAAATGCCAACACCGACGACGTAGCACTTCTCGAAATGGAATACTACGTTTATTAGATTACTCCGTATACATTTCCTTTCTCTTTATGGACGAATTGTTAAACAAACCCATAGAGTTGGCGTCCTTGAAAACCATTTCTTAGAAGATTGTTATTTATTTTAATTATTATTAGTTTCTGACTTTAACCAATCAACACTGTTACAAACAATATATTTTCCTCAAGGATAGGATTGTGTAGTAAATTCAGACAATAAATGATCCCCAAATGAGGTCTCGGGTACTATTTCGGTGAGAAGGGAATAAGTCATAAAGTGTTTTTTTACAATACATTTAGTGTTTTTTGTAAAATTTAAAGACAGAAAAATAACTTGCCAATGACAGCTAATTATAAATTTGTATTTTAGGTGTGGTTCCAAAACAGACGGTCTAAGGAAAGAAGAATGAAACAACTCAGTGCTTTGGGAGCTAGACGCCATTTTTTCAGGAACCCACGTCGAATGAGAGCTTTAAGAGCGGGAATGTCTCCTAGTGAACTGGACGATGATATGATGGGTGGGCCAGGTTTCGGCTATTTTTCAGGTAAATATATGATTTTCATTGAATACGTATTTTAAAAAACATCATTCGGAAATGTTGCTGATATAAATTCAAATACTTTATTAGTTTATTTCATTGTATAAATTCAAGTAAGTTCGTTATTGTTTGATTGTATACAAATATGATATACATCAAATGAATTTTTTAGTATTTTAATTTTGCGTCGTAAACCAATACTTAAAGCCTCTGTATTTTGTTCACGAAGAACTGTTGTATGACATGTAAGCTGGAGTCTCTATTCATCATGTTAAATAATGGCATCGCTTTGAGATGTATTAACGATTTTATATCAAAAACACGCGGAGCAGTTGGGCTATCCTAAGCTGTAGGATTATGGGATTTGGGTATCCATGAATTTTAATGTCAGCTCGAGCTCATCTTAATGACTCTTCGAATTCCCTCGGGATACTTCGGTTTCTAAAATACACAAAAGCCATGAAATACGGTATGGCTGTTTGACAGAAGTAAATCTCTAAACAAAGCAAAAACGTTTTATTCAAAGACAAAACTGCAGTTTTGTAATAAATCCTGAGATTTTGAAAATCTAATAGTTTTATTGATTTAGAGCCTGAGAGGAAAATCCCTGGTGTTTTTAGAATTCTGTCGGGAGAACCAGATATATTAAACTTTGTTCAGATAGCAACTTAAACTTTAGCTATTACGATATACGCGGGTAGGAATTATCAATTCTCTTGTATATACGACAACGTATGTATTTTAAAGTTTTCTTCAATGCTAGTTGTTTCAAACGGGAAAAACTATTGCGTTTATAGAGAGGAATTCTCTCTCCGGGCCATTCAAAAATCTTTGTATTATTTTTAAGGCTTCTTTCGGAAATCTGAACACAGAAAAATATTCTACACTTCAGTAAACGGGTGGCTATTTCACGAAATTAATGTGATGGATAACACTCTTAACAGATCATCATCAAGAATGTATTTTTATTGGCTACAATATTGAATTATTAATGCTTCTTATTCCATGTACGGATAGTTAAACACGGTTACAGTCGAGTTTATTGTTTATAACAAAATGAGAAATTGACAAATTATTAATATTTTATTTAAATTGTCTCGTGACGATTGTGTTAAAACACTTTTCTTCAAACAAATTTACTAAGGACACGGATTTCAAGAGAATTTAAAGAATTTATGATACATTTTAAAGTCATAATCACATTGTTTTTTCATATCTTTCAAAATTATCTTCGAACTTCATGAATTTTTCAAAGGGAAAACTTAAAACTATATTGCTTGGAATACATCTTGATAAGGTCACAATCGGGTTGTTTAGTCATGGTTTTGATTTCTAGTAGATATAGGTTTGTGCTTGGCCTCATTGTTTTTGCGAGCAGGTTGCGAGTAGATGATGAAATGGTGTATAATCATTCGTTTTTCCGCTTGACGTCTTGTAATTAGGTTTGGTCGCAATAGGCAAAAACTGAAGTTTTATGCGGAGACTGTTTTCCAATTTTCTTGAATTCAAACACCCTCACATCTTGCACATAGCAAGTCATGCCAGCATTTTTGACATTATTTTGACATGCCCAAAAACCTTTTACATGTAAACGAGCTGTTAAGTTCCTCTGTTTGTCATGATAAAGTATGTGTTACAGAACTGACAATACAATTAGACAAAGGACATCTTTATCTCCACAATATCTCAAGCTTTAAGTTTGACATTTTTTGCACGTTTTCCTCCGCGGTGTAAAATATCAAACATGGCGATCGGTGATTGATGGTTAGAATGGATCATTACTGACATTATGTGTGTTTGTTGTTTTCTCTCCTTCAAGTACCACCTGTGGTTAGAAATCTGATACAAACACTCTCCATTCTCTTACCTTTTGTAAAATCTTTCTTTTGAAAAATGACACTTTTGACCAAATCACTCAATGCGCGGTAGCGGACTAACTTCCTTTCTAATGACATTGTGAGCTACAGAAAGGAATGCCTACTGGATAGTTTTTGTATATTCAGATCTATCATGTGGTTCGGGTATATGACAGTGACGGATGTCCTAGTCATTATAATGATGTGAAAGCTGTTAAAACATCTCATGAACAACAGGACCAACTATCTCTTAAATAAGTATTAGTGGCAGTTTGTCTTAGATGAATTGCATTTTAAAGCATTAAATATTTACTATTCATTTTGAGGTAAACGCCAAAAATTAAGCTAGGTAGAAGATTTTTATGTAAAAATGTTCCAGTGTTCAACATAACAGTTGTACAGCTTTAAATATTTTTTTTTCGTTATAGAAAATGGTCAAGAATACTATCCTGGTTACCAAGGATACAACGACTTTTTTCCTGGTCAAGATGGTGGACCGGGCAACATGAACTTTTTACCACCTACTTCTCAAGGAACACCTCCACTCAATTTAGACCAACAAATGCATCATTCAGGTATGTTGTATTTTAAAACAGAGATCAGATTTATTTTGAATTTGATAGATTAATTTGCCAAAAATTGAATTTCAGCATTTACCAAATACTTTCGCATTTTAACGTGTATAAGATTGATTTTGGCCAAAAAAAAAATAAATAAAATAAATTAATAAATTAAAAAAGATTTAATTATATTAAAATAAGAAGAACATTGTGATGCTGATTTTCAATTTGTCTAAAAATATATATTCCTTCATGATGATCCTCTAAAATTAATATCAAGAAAATTGGAGACAATTATTGATGTTTACATTATGTTTTTTAGCGGATCACAAAATATACAGGGTAACTGTTATATAAAATATACAGGGTAACTGTTATATAAATAGGGATGAGGGATAAATGTCCATGAGACAACCAACCAATACGTATAAATTACAGACCTCTACAGGCAATCGGATCACGCTCGGCTAATTCCGACTATCTTCGTAATCGTAGCAACTTTACCGGATTTTATGACGGAAATGGCCGATGTGATCAGATTGCACTACAGGTTGCTCTGTTTATTTTTTTTATTTTTTAACCCAAATCCGGGTAGTTCTGAAATCCGAACAGTATTGGGAACAAAACCGGTTTGAGATTAACATAACGATAAGTAATGCTTCCTTTTTTGGAGACTGCAACGACAGACATTTCACTATCAGTAAATGCAATACTCTCTATCATGTTT
>JAULBM010000007.1:692776-702891 GCA_032357055.1 Geukensia granosissima
ATAAATGAAAAAAGATTTAATTATATTAAAATAAGAAGAACATTGTGATGCTGATATTCACTTTGTCTAAAAAATATATATTGCTTCATGATGATCCTCTAAAATTAACATCAAGAAAATCGGAGACAATTATTGATGTTTACATTATGTTTCTAGCGGATCACAAAATATACAGGGTAACTGTTATATAAAAAGGGAGGAGGGATAAATGTCCATGAGACAACCAACCAAAATGTATTAATTACAGACCTCTACAGGTTGCTCTGTTTATTTTTTAAATTTTTTAACCCAGTCCGGGTAGTTCTGAAATCCGAACAGTATTGGGAACAAAACCGGTTTGAGATTAACATAACGATACGTAATGCTTCCTTTTTTGGAGACTTCAACGACAGTCATTTCACTTTCAGTAAATGCAATACTCTCTATCATGTTTCTATCTTTAAATGCTTGTGGTCTTTGTGATTTTCCTATTAGATCGTATTGTCCGCCGGGAAAGAAGATAATTTCCTTCCTAAATTACTTTTTCCGAAAACCAGAAGCTATCAAAGCGACGTCTTATTTAGGAATCTTTACGATGTATCCTCTATTATTGAAACTGTCCATAATCAGAGATAGTTGTTGTTTTATTACACTGCAAACGTTCGAAAGAATAACTAAAACATATAAACTGTTATTGTTGTTACCTTAAAAAATTTTATGACAGTTTTAGAAAATTAAGTTGTGTCAGATGGATGGTTTGAACATGTAACGATGTAATATAAATTAAGCAAATCCTTCTTTTATGGTTTTTATTGCGCCGTTTAATTGACATAAATATTGCAATATGTCGTATGAAATTTTTATTGATGACACTATCTACAATTTTGGTTAAAATTTACTTTGAAATTCATCAAGAAGTTTAATTTTTTATGTCCACTTTTGATATTTTCATATTTTATCTGTTGTTGATATTCATTGAGTTTTTTTAAAGTTG
Organism: Geukensia granosissima; assembly: GCA_032357055.1. NCBI lineage: Eukaryota > Metazoa > Mollusca > Bivalvia > Mytilida > Mytilidae > Geukensia > Geukensia granosissima. Next base: position 693,750 of record JAULBM010000007.1, read on the forward strand.
TATAATTTGAGCATTGAAAAAGACGATAAAAATGTTACAAAGAAAAATCAATTTGCTTTTTGAAGTTTGGTTTATTTACTGAAGCGCGGTTGACAATTGTGTATTGCTTTAAATCCTTTGCGTCTGCCGTCCTGTTTTCTTTTTAAAAGCACGTGTATTGCTATTCATATTTACTTTAGTGGAACAAAAATGAATAATCCCTTCGCTACAAGAAACAATTTTGTGACAGTTGTCGACTATAACCAATCAATCGCAAATCCTTATAGAACAACAACGAACCGTAAAAATCAGTGTTGACAAAAGACAGAATAAGTTTCTACATTGTCTTCATTGCTTTTTGTCTCTGTAGACTTAACGATGAAAGACTGGCAACAGCTTGGTAAATTGTAACAATAAAAAAAGAAATCAATTAATTAGTGTACCTTAACTGTTTTATTATAAACTGATGAAAATGTAACGAGGTGACATGTTTTATTAATGTTTATCATTTTGATATTAAAATAATTGTTTAAAACGGTCAAGTCTATCATTCAGTTGTTAAACGCAAAAATATATATCCACTAAGTAAAATACATACGTTCATTTGAACATAAAAACTCACATCAACGCCAATAGGAGAAAAAAATGTGACATAGAAACTGTGGAAGGTCGTAGTTTAGTATTTGAATGAAGTATTACACCTTGTTATTGGAATTGAAATTGTAAAAATATCAGTTTTGATATAATATTCGGGAAATATAGACAACGGTGGAACGTAATGAAACTACTCCAAATTATGCATTTCTTACTACTTTTATTGTAGTTGGCGACTAAATTTTTATTCCGAATTTTTGGCTTGACTCGGTTATTTAATATTTTACATATATTTACAGGTAACATGGGCCCAGAAAGTCATTACATGCCCAGCGATATGGTTCCACCATCCTCCCCAGAACCACTGAATCTGCATGGCCATGACGGCCATCATTTCCCTGGTGGCCCACCTCGATCTTTTGGACCTTTGTCTCATCATGCTGAAATGGCAGGAGAAACGTGGGGATGACGTCATCACACAGCCATGTTAACTACCATTCCAGTGTTATAAAAATAACTGGATGACCGCGAAATACCTCGGTACTGAGAAACTAACTGTTGTTAAATTTTATGTGTAAATGTAACTATTAATTTATTGAAAAAATTCTTTTAGCCATTGTGCATTTTTGTATTGAAGAAAATATTTTTCTTCTGTTATGAGTGATTGTGTTGAAAAAGTCCCATATTTTTTGTTTTTATAATAATGTATTTTAATTTTTGTTTTCGCATTCTTTATACACACGTGGCATAAAAGTGAACGAGAGACATGTGCTCTTAACGCATATTTTTCTACAGGCTGCATAAAGTTAAACATGTACATACAACCATATCATATCATGTTCATGTTGTTACATTTGTTTGTTGTATGAATGGTGAGTGCGGTTGAGCAGGACTGTAGATTGTTGTCACGTGGTACATGTTGAATGATAAAGAGAAAATAAAAGCAAAATAAATTTGAATAAAGTTAGTTCTTATTTGTTCGTAAGGTATAACATTTTAACATAAAAATAAGAAAAAGAGCGTCCAAGTGTATCTCTTTGTTCTGGTCATTAATGTCAAGGGCAATCTTGAGACAAGGACTGTCATATTGGCCAGATAAAGATGAATAATAATTAGATTGTAACTGTCAAATTGTCCAAATAATCTGATGACGGTAGGTGTGATGAAACTAAGGCTTTGACAATGACACCAACAATTTTGTTGACGAGAATGATAATGAGATGTGACCTAAAGTATCATGCTGACCATAAAAGGGTATCGTATTGAAGCTGCCAGACTAGCCAAATAATCAGACAGGCTATGAAAATGAAATCAAAGGCTATCAAGATGCTCTGCTGATTATACCTATGAGACCAAGGCTATCGTGTTGGTCGTATAAACTATATAATCAGACTAAGAATATGATACTGAGACTAAGGTCATAATAATGACCAAATGACCTTACTAAAGCTTGCATAGTCAGGCCAAGTTTGTTATGTTGGCAAGACAATATGACTAAGGTTATGATAATGAGACTAAGGCCGCCATTTTGGCCATTTAATAGAGCTACGACAATGCACGCAAGGTCATGTTATCTGACAAATATAAAAATAGGAGATGTGGCATGATTGTCCATGAGACAGCCATCCACCAAACGACAGTCTAATCTAAACTTCTACAGGTCCAATTACGGTCTTCAACAATGAACCAGGGTCCACACCACATACTCTTTTTTATGACAAACACTATCTTGTTGGCCAGATAATCAGAATGAGGCCAGGTAGTCGGAATAAGGTAATGTTAAAAAACAAGAATGTCATGCTCATTATATAGTCCCTGAAAGGCAATAGTAATGTTGACAGAATAATCGGAAACTTTGATAAGGAGATTAATTTGTCATGTTGGCCATGAAATCCGACTAAGGCTATGGTATTGAGACTTGTGCTTCCTTAATGGTCATATTAATTAAAACTAAGGCTATGATAATAAGATCAACATTCACTTGTTGGTCAGATAATTAGACTTAAACTATGGTATTGAAGCCAAAGATTATTATGTTGGCCATATAGTCATACTTAAAGCTATGCTCTTTAGACTACCACCGTATTGCCAAGAAAATCAGACAAAATCTATGATTATGAAAACAACAATGTTGCCGAATAATCCAACCAAAATCTGCAGTGGACTCTACAATGTTTTTGGTAGTGATGATATATTGACTACGACTGCCATATTAGCCTTTTAATACGACAAAGGCTATGAGACCAAAGCTGTCTTGTTGTCCAGATAATGAGTCCAATAGTATGATAATAAGATCAGCACAGTCTTGTGGCCTTATAATTAGACACCTGATTCGATAATCAGACCAAGACTGTCATGTTCTCCATATAAGCATACTAAGGCTACGAAGACATCAACCGGGTTGTTGATCATATATTCAGAAAAAAGATTTTGAAGAGACCAAGCTTGCCATTAAGGCAAGACAATTTCACTTGGATTGTACTTAGTCTAGAGCTATGGTGATAAAGTCAAGGCTGTCATATTGGCCAGTAATGTTTTAATAACGAGATCACCCTTATCGCGTTGCTATTGGAACGAAACCAAGACTGTCTTGGTGGTCATTTAATCAGAATAAGGTTATTACAAGGTTGTTACAACAAGACCGGACTGCATGTCAGTCTGGTCACATTTAAACGGAGGCTATGATAAATATATCAAGTTATCATATTGGTCAACCAAACGTAAGGCTATAGTTATGAGACCAAGGCTGTTATAATGAAGATATAATCGGACTATAATACTAGTATAAAAGACCACGGTTGTCAATTTGGTTAGGTAATCGGACTTTGGCCATGACAGTAAGCCCAAGGTTTAAAGTTCGCCATATTATCCAACAGTCTATGAAAATAAGACTGTCGTGTTGAAGATATGAATATTAGAATTTTGCTGTGTTAATGAGACTAAGAGAGCTCTTTGGTCAAATAATCATACTAAGGCTATGAAAATGAGATCAAGGCTACTATATTGGCCTAAAGATCAGACGAGCTAAGGTTATAAAAATTGCCATCTGAATAAAATCAGACTTAAGATGTGACCAGGACAACAATGCTTCTATCATAATGAGACAATGACTATCATGCTGCTCAGACAATATATAGTCTATGAATAAGGTTATGAGACCAAAAGTTGTGGTGAGCAGTCAGACAATGTGAATTACGTTTTCATTTGATTTTAGTTACTCATCCTTAATGTATCTGTGTAGTGTTTTGCGTTTGTTGGCACATCTGATATGTCTTCTATTGGCACATCTGATATGTCTTCTGACTTAACGATTTCTGTCTGCTAATTTGGTGTCGATTATGAAAATGAAAAGTTAAGGGAAAATGTCAGAGACTGCACTGCAACCACGAAAAAAACAGAGGGGATTTACAAATCTATAGAGGTATCCACAAAGCCCTCAACAAGGGTAGAATACCATTCCTATGAAAAGCTCGAAATCGCCCCAAATAATAAACAAACGTGTATACTTAAAATTATGATGCTTTTACCCGAATATAATCAAAGGGAATACAAAAATCTAAAGGTTTCCACGAGGCCTTCAAACAAGGGAAGAATCCCCTTCCTTGTCAAAAGCTCTATATAGCCCTAAATAAAAAAAAAGATTTTATTTGAAATGATACTGCTTATTCCTTAATATTATCAAAAATGTACATGTTACAAACTATATAACACAAAGACAAACCTATGACTACAATTCCCATTACGTTTTGTCTTGAAACATTAACGGAAAAGGGAACAAGTAGAGGTTATTGAACGTATAAAACAAAAATACTCACAATTCAGGAGCATTGTATCATTGATGTTGCTATTTAAGTCTTTTATCTTTGATTTTTTTAACCTGAAAATGACAAGACATGTTGTTTTATTGTGTTATTAAATTTTTAGTTATGTTCCTTTTACTGGTAATACAACAATAATTAATAAGTTGACTTCTTCTCGAATTGACGTTAACCAGGATTAGAGTTTAAGGATTTCGAGACGGGCGTTGCGCGCAAGACAGGGGATGCTTACCCTTCCTTAGCACCTGACCCCACTCCTAGTTGTAAAGGAGGACGTGGATTCCATGCCTTTGTTCCTTTTGTTTTTGTTTTATCTTTTAGTTTGTTTCAAATTTGTCTTGTCTCTTTGAACTATGCACTTTTGATCTCTCACATGGGTATTCTACACTGGACCAGTTCAGGTTTCAATATATATTATTTTGTAATCACAATATATGAAATTCTTTGCGAATAAAACCACTCTTCAAACATGTAATTGCTAATGCTGCTGCAAAATATATATTCATTTTGCACAAACATGAGTAGTGTGACAGTTAAGGGTGTGATCACAGGTGTCTCTCTGCACTAGATACAGCACAGACCATGTGATTAGGATAGTCATACATACGCCTTTACCTCTAGTAATATCTATAATAATCTCAGTAACCACTGAACCTATGTTTTTTGTGTTGATTAAACTGATGTTTTGATACAACTCTATTAACATTTTCCTTGGAGGGAGGATACACTTGTGGCTTTAGGACATATATGGTTTGTTTGTCATTGAACTGTTCCGGGATTATTTATGGAATATATATGGATCCCAAACTTTTGAAATTGTGCAAGGAATAGTAAAATTTGACAAAGGTTTTCGAATTTTGATAGCTGCTTCTGCAGTGGGGCTTCCTACCCCAATCTGAAATTTATATTTTATCACAAATCTAGTTCTTGACAACAACTCCAAACCATATATTTATCGTTTTCGTTTAAAATAAAAGACAAAGTTGAAGGTTATCCCTATAGAAAAGGAGATATTTTTCTATGAGACATGACAAATTTCTTCAGGTTGCATTAAGGCAACCAATAATGGACAAACCTTCCGGCAATCTGTAAAAGGTTCCAAAAAATAAAATGTAATGATATTCATATGTAACAACTCTCGGCCGAATAAGTAAACAATGTAAAATAAGTAACAATTAAATATAAAACAACGACATACACTAGATTACAGGATTCTGACTTGGAACAGGCACATATAGTGTGTGGCGGGGTCAAAAATGTTTATGAGTACTCATACCTACCGCTATCCTGGGACAGTGGTGTGACTAAACGACATAAAAAACAAACTTAAAACTAATGCATAAGATAAACTTTTGAAGTCGATGAATAGTACGGAGACAATAACAAATAAAACAAGAGTGGCTGCTTCGACTAACTTGTTTTTGAACATCAAATTTAAATAAAAATTGAAAAGTTGGAAAAAAACATAAATGACGTAGAAAAGCAAATAAATAAGGAAATCTGTCTCGACAGGACAGTTTGATCTTATAATTTTTTGGAGGGGGGGATTACAAGAAAATTCCGATTCCACTTAAAAAAGAAATAAAAATTTTATATTTCATTAATTTGAAAAACTTTCTCTCCAGAGTACCATTTGTTATGTCAGCTGACAAGATGATCATTTGACGTACCAATGTAAGTATCGACTTTGACTACGAATCAAAATACAGCGCAATTAAACCTGCTGCATATCTACCAGTCACTGTATAAATTCTATTAAGCCGCGACAAGATTTCATTCTGCGGTAAAATATAAAACAATGCAATTTAAGCTCTATTTTACGCATCGCTGTGCAACATAATTGGTTTCTAGGAATGGAGTGAAATCCAATTTTTCTCTTTTCTTCTTCGTAATCGTCCAAACCCTGGAATGTCTCTTTGTTTCTGTGATTTTTATAATTCTATTTTGTCGCATTTCTTTTACGATGTACGATAGGTCTGTATGAAAGAAAACAGTATTATTTTTACCGTTCCAATCAACAAGATAATAAATATTTCGAAATCTAATATAATCCCAGAGCACCCATTGAGGGAAGAAATATGGGTTTATACAAAAATAAATTATCAATTTCTGTCAATAAAGCAATTTTATCGTCACATTTATGAAATATTCTCATATAAAGATGTTTGGATAAATTTATTAAAACAGTTGACAATATTGTTAGCACTACTTAATATTTCAAATCCAATTATTGGATAAATATTTCCAAATCTCCATCACGAGGGAATAAATTGGTGCAATCCACTGGAAAAAAAGCTCTGCATCACTGTGTGCTAAACAGAAGCTCTACTACATTGTACGCTGAAGCTCTGAAATACTGAACGTTAAACAGTAGAACTATTGTTTTGTGCACTGGGGAAAAGCTCTGCAGCGAATGACGCTAAACGGATGTCTACAACATATACTTTACGTTTAGATAAAATATGTTGTACCGTTAACAGATGCTCTACAACACAGAAAGGCTAAATGGAATCTCTGCAACGTTGTGTCTTATCAGCATAGGTCATTTGGGTTTTGGCAGCTCGATATCATAAAATATCATCCCGTGAGACAGAATTTGAAGCTTGAGGCGAAAGTCCAAAGCTGAACATATGCCGATGAGTGGGGTGATATTTTACAATATTGAAGCGTTCACCATTCAGGTAACCGAATTATATCAGAAAAGCTGTCAATGTGACACAACTCTGCATGGATTAATAAAGAAAAACTCTTTTGGCAAACCAGCCAAATGTGACAAAATTCCACATGAATTACATCCAAAAAGTTCCTTGTGGAAGACCCATTCAATATGACACAAGATACATAAATGTCATCTTAAAAAGCCTTTTTGGAAGCCAATACAAATGACACACGCTACATGAATTACACCCGAAAATCCTTTTTTGTTAAACTAAAGAAAAGTGACACAACTCTACATGAATGATAACGATAAACCTCTTTTAAAAGACCATACAATCAAAAGTCGCACAATACAAGTTTATACAGTCTGATTTATATCTGATTTATATCAGATAAATCGATTATGATTCCTGTTTAAAAGGACCTATTAAAAATGGCAGAACGGATGAGACAGTCTCCCCGGTAGGTTTCTAAACCAAGTTATCAAGAGTTGACGAAAAAAATCCAGCAAAATTGCTCGAAAGTTAACGTCTGGTGTGATTATACCGTCTCAGAAATGCTACGGAATTCTATAGGAACATCATTTATCTGACAGATTTTCATTGGTTACGAAGTTAATATTTTCGAGAACGATGAGATTAATTATTCATATTAATGCATTTAAATACTTTGACTGAGGTTGAATTTCTTAAAAGCTACAAAAGATTGGAGAAATGTTTTTCGTAAAACAGAAATATAAAAATGTTAAACTTTTATTAATTGTACACTATACGTTTTTTGTTCTTTCTATAAATATTTGTATCTCATAATTTTGAAATCGATGTTCTGTCTTTATATATAAATAAAATGTTAACTTGAATTAAAAAATAACTATACGAATGTAATTGGATTGAAGATATTTTGAACAGCTAAGTGAAATAGGTGATAAGATCAGGAAATTCATATTAATAAAAGTGAGCCAAGCAAGTTTACAAGCACAAAAGTGACAATTCTACGAGTTTTGGGACTGCAGGCTGAAAATAGAGGAAGGAAGGATGCTAAGAATCTCATCACGGCTCTACAATATTGTATGCTAAACAGAACTGTACAATATTACTCTAGATAAACATTCTATTATAAAAAGGATATGGAAGACGGCAACCTGTTCCTTATTTGATTTTATAACAATTTACCTGCGTACAAAGAGCTTCTCTAGATTAACCTTCATCAGGTACGTAAAGGGCCAAAACATTGAAAGTTCAACTCCCAAACTTAGAACGTTAAATGCATTTGTAAAACATATAATTTCCAGACAGCGACAATATCAATGCACACATGCCAAAATGAATAAAATTGTATACAGGCCGTGTTCTAGACGGCGTATGAAGACCAAGATATCAATGAACAACAATAAGGAAAATATACCTTTATTTTCCCAACACATATTTAATAAATAGAATTTATAGAACATACACTTCAAGCATGGGGAAGCATTTTACTGCCTCTACACATTGCACTTAAAAATTTAAACTCTTTATTAATTATTAAAATTAAAAAAATATTTAATATAAAAAAGGATATGGAATAAATGCCGGAAAGATGGCAACTTCATCACGTCATGCTAAACAGATGTTCTTCAACAATGTGCGCTAAAAGGAATTGAACGCTAAACTGAAGCTCTACAACATTGGTAGAAATCGCGTCTGTCTTTTGAAGATCTAATGCGGTTGTTCAGAGATGTTAGTTGACAATTTCTGCAACCGTTTGGTTGAGATTTCTTGCGTATTTCCATAAGTTAAATTTACTTATAGGAAAATAAACAAATAATGCTGAGGAGACTAATTCAAGGTATATACTAGTATGATGTTTGGAGTGTAGTTACACAAAATACCACCAGGACAACATAACTAATAATTCATTACAAACGATTTTTATAGTGTGTTTTTTATTGTTGTTTTGTCACGCCACTGTCCCAGGTTAGGGGGAGGATTGAGCGCTAACCAACCAGTTTAACCTCGTCACATGTATACTTATGTACCTGTCCCAAGCCAGGAACCTGTAGCCCAGTGGTTGTCGTTGTTTTATTAGTCATTTATTGTCATATGTTCACCATT
>JAULBM010000007.1:720593-733354 GCA_032357055.1 Geukensia granosissima
AAACAAATGAACAACATGGACCCCACCAAAAAACTGGGGGTAGACTCAGGTGCTCCGGAAGAGTAAGCAGTCTCTGAGTTCTGAACTGAAAAAAGCCTTAAAAATGACGGATTCGTTTTTACTTAATTGAAACAGACAGAAATATTGTTCAAGTTTTGGGCTGTAGAAGCACAGTGAAGGACACTTACAAAGTAAAAGCAAGTACATAATTCCCACATAATTTCTTTATTTGTTGCTTTTATCAATGTTAAATTTTGTCAAAATTTTGGGACCAAAAGCGGCATATTGTATCTTGTTCTCCCGTCATTTGGCCGTAAAACTCGCAAAAAAAACCTCTGTATGCTCACACAGAATGTGATTTTTGTTGACAGTCACATTTGTTTATGAGTGTTTGGTTTGGATGCATGATTCAAATATACAAAACTTTGAAACGATTTTCATGAACTGATTCTTATAAAACAAATATACACTGACAGACTATACAAAACAACGACGATCAGATGTTATATTCATTTCGTTTTAGGCTGTCCCATGCTTTGCAATAAATTTACTAATGCACAAATGAATATTCTTGTCTCTTGAAAAAAAGGTAAGATGTTGGGTTTTAATGAATATCAATATCAAAACTTAAACCTACAACAAGTTTAGTTGTACAATTCGCTCTGCAAATTTTCCTTCATTTTTTTTTAATTCGACGGAACATTTTGTCATTATTTGATGATGGACAAGCTTTTAAAGGTTAAATTCATGTTCTTTATTGTTAAGCAATAAGTTTCCTTCGTATAAGGTTTGTTTTAGTGTGATAATTCCGTATGTTTCTTCATCTTTCTTAAACCTTTCAAGAAATACTAATAAGCTCAACTGAGAAAATAATCTGTAACGGCCAAATTAAATTTTATTACGGCTTATGATACATGTGGTGGGGATAAATATGTTTTGCTAGTACCAAACCCTCTCCCACCATCGAAACCAAAGGCAAAAGTCATAGCAAACAAGATGAATCACAATATATCTTAATGGACCGATTCAGACTCCTGTTCTCTTAAAACGCATTGCGCCATCTCAACGGTCAATTATACTGCTTTCATCCTATTATAGGAGATATATAATTTGCGTCTTCAAATATGTTTATGTTAAAGTACACTTTACGCGTAGATGCACTATTCAAATATAAAATATGCCATTAAGGTAATATTGATAACATGGTTTTATGATATATTCTCTCTATTGCGAAAATAGTGAACGAATACTAGCATACAAAGTAAATCAGAAAAAGTGCATACCTGTTAAATATTGTTAGCAGAATTTTTTAAAATCTCTAAACTAATAAATAATTTTTTTTTAATTTGTCTAAAAATTTCTTCGTAAAGCTTAAGTCTAAGAGTGTGGTTTTTTCCCAGTTTCAACACATTAAATCATCACATTTTTCTTCTTATCCATTTAGAAAAGGTATAAAAGAAAAACTGTACAATAACATTTCTGTGTACAACAAAGTATGTCAAATCAACGTTTCAGTACTTGAATAATGACGTCATTATATCGCCAGTTCACAACAAACCATTCAATACAAAGAAAGAGTAAAGATATGGTCACTGATTAAAGCCAAGCAACTTACAATCATTGTCTTAGGAAAACACAAGGTTGTTTTCTAACGAAAAAGGCGACAATTTATTCGCTGGGATAGGAAAGCGTATTCAAGTTTCTAAACCAAACCTTCGTTTTCGTAATAAGAAATTTCATTGCGGTGTCTTACCCTTTAAACATGGTTTAAGTGTCGAGACAAAGCGTCAAATTTGAAATTATAACAATTGGAAACACATATTTCCTATTTGACCCGCCTTGGCAGTCTTTCTCCTTGGGCCTATCTTCCTATCCGGTAGGAAGAATTATGGCTTAAAAACTTACTTTGGTAATTTTGTATTTTGCAAGCCGTTGAGTGTTTCATGTCTTTCTTGATTTTCGGGCATTGATTTCAATTTTTGTCAATTCGTTTGATGTTCTGTCTGACGTCAACCGTAAACCTTTCCGTCGTTAACTTTTTCCAAAAAGAAGAAACTACAGCAATTTCTTTAAATTTCGAAATGCGCATTTGCTTATGTCTCTTCTTTCAATATTAAATTTCAACATTTGCAAATTACTGATTTTAAAAGTGCTGCAAAACGCTTTTGTGCAGTATACATACAGGATATTTACTATTCTTGATCAGTTCACCCAGATTCTTGCTCTTGCAAGAAACACCTGACATTGTAATGTATATTTAAGATTACTAAACAGGAACCGGAAATAAAGGATTTTAAAAACATACATTGAAACATTGAAAATCTTTTTTTTGGAATCGGTTAACGAGACCATTTTCATTGAACTCGCAATATATTAGAGTCTCAATATTTTTTTGATTTATTGATTGATTTATTAATTGATTGATTGTTGGTTGCTTAATGTGCAGTGGCAAGTTTTCAAAATTATCGAAACTGGGAGTGAGTGGAACAAAACAGTGCAACGGCTTTTGCCTAGCTGCAACTGGAATATGGGAGTGATGGTTAGGGACGTACAAATTATCTTTTTGTTGCGGCATTAGCCTTCTCTTTTTCGAAATCGAAAAAAGGAATAATTTACGTGCATGGAGCGTTGCATTCTCCACTAACGTCCACGCCAAACGGACATACTGAGAAAAGCAATGATAAAACACTAATGCTCGGACCGGATATAAACCAAATGTATAATAGATTTCACAGCTTTTTACCTGTTCAATTAAAGTACACTCAAGTAGTTTAATATAGGCTGATAACACGGTGCTTATTATACTTTAATACGATGGGTCGATTTGAAGTTGTAGGCGGGTACTAGGAAACTAATTATTTTCAATGCTTACAAAAATATTGATAATAACTGTTTCAATCGTGCATCAGTTGCAGCTAAATTTCATATGGCGGCCACACACAACATTCCTGTAGCTTCTTAATGAACAGGCAAATTGACACAGCGCTGATTTGAAGTAGCTCTTTGAAGTTGGTTTTGGTATAGGGTAGTGTTTGTACACAGATCTAATTGAAAATGTTTGTCAATTGAAGCGTCTTAAGCTCTCAAACTGTGCGATAGTTGATATGAAAGGCTTTGATTCTCTATGTGTTATTAAACAATAAGTATAGTTTTAAATGATGGAGAACTATATTTATATTATTAGATATACATAATAAAAATAGCTTCCTTCATTTATCAATTACTGGTGACCTCCAGCAATGTAACTCTCCTTCTTCATAGAAATGTTATTGCAAGGTGCTTCTTCATAGAACCGTTATTGCGACATGCTTCTTTATGGAAACGTTATTGAGATGTTATATTTCATAGAAACGTTATTGAGAGATGCTTCTTCATAAAAACGTTATTGCGATGTGCTTCTTCAAAGAAACTTATTGCGAGGTGCTTATTCATAGATACGTTATTGCTAAGTGCTTCTTCATAAAAACGTTATTGCTAGGTGCCTCTTCATAGGAATGTCATTGCAAGGTGCTTCTATATAGAAATGTTATTGTGAGGTGCTACTTCATAGAAATGTTCTTGCGATGTGCTTCTTCATAGAAACGTTATTGCGAGGTGCTGCTTCTTAGAAACGTTATTGCGAGGTACTTCTTTATAGAAACGTAATTGAGAGGTGCCTCTTTACAAAAACTTTATTTCGAGGTTCTTCTCATAGAAACGTTATTGCGAGGTGCTCATTCAAAGACAGATGTTTGCGAGGTGCTTCTTCATAGACACATTGTTGTGAGGGGCTACTTCATAGATACATTATTAGGATGTCGAAGTTTCCGTCTTTATTAGGCACAAGCCATCAAACAATGAAGGAGGTAGGGTCAGATTCCCTTGTTACAAATCAAAGATTTTAAGATATATTGATTTGGCGATCGAAGTCTGTAACGAAAACAATCATCTATTTTTCTTAAATATTTTTGTAACGAAGATAACTAATTGCTTTCTTAAAAGCAAAAGGCTTTAAAGCAAGGGGTCGGATTATATCAAGTTTTCTGTTATCAAACCTTGTTATTGGGGGCAATTTTAGCTCATTTGTATTCAGGACAAAGGTCGTTAGGGCCCAAGAATTTGACTGAAAATAAAACTTTGCTGATGTTAATTATTCTATATCGTTGCTATTTAAAAATGACTATAAATATCCAGCATTTTTTAATTTTTCGTTTTACAACGGTCACATGTCGCATATAAATTGCTTAGATGTAAAATTGCTAAGAAAATACTTAATTTGATACAGTTTGGTTGGTTTTATTCCAGCGCACACAAAAGCATCAGAACCAAACTTTGTACAACTAAAGATCTCGGTAGAACAAAACATTATTTGTTCAACAATATACAAAATCAAAAAACAAATATACAGATGAGAATATTACAAAAATGTTCGCGTTCCTAATTGGCAACATCTGTGTTCAGTTTGGTAGACGATTTTTCAGCAGACGATCGGCATATCAATGGGCACTAATTGTGCTCCCTTCCTCGCCGATCTATTTTTTGACTCATTTTAGGCAGATTTCTTCAAAAGCTGGCATAGAAAAGTTGAAAGATGTTAGTTAGCCTAAACGTTTAATTTTAGCTTACGTAATATAGATAATGTTCTCTCATTGGACAGTTCACGATTCGTAGATTATCGTCACCATATCTACCCATATGAGCTGGAAAGTAAAGACACAACCGACACTCCAAAGACTGCTTCATTCCTTGATATTCATCTAAAAAAAGACAATGGATGAAGGCACTACACAAAACTAGATGGCAAACGTGATGACTTCAACTTTTTCCCGTTTAATGGTTGTAGAATTCCAGCTGCCCCGGCGTATGGTGTATACATCTCCCAGCTCATACGTTTTTCAAGAGCATGTGCCACATATAGCGGTTTTCTGGAAGGGCTGGACTGTTGACACAAAAACTGCTCAGACATATGAAGGCATCACTCAACAATCTTGTCGGCCGGTATGGAATATCCATTTCACAAATGAAGATGGACCTTTTCCTGTGAAAGAAAAACAGGCTGTTCCTTGTCTTCGCTTGGAGGCTGGGATCCCATGAAATCTTCCCCTGTACCCTGAAATGACTAAAACCGTACTAGTAAATTGACAATATGGCGGGTCTTTAGAGAGGCAGGAACTGCTTACCCTTCAGTACCACTTGAGTTCAACCCCGGTTTTTTTTGTGAGATCCGCATTATTCATGATTTGGGTTTTTAGTTTTATATGTTTATATGTCATGTTCAGTCTTGTTCGTGCTCTCGAGATCGCCATGTCTGTCGACTTTCCCCTTTGTCTGGCCCTTCGGTTTTCTTTCGCTTCCTCATCTCTCGAGTACAAATATTTAGTTAAAATACCATGTGAATCATATTGATATGGTGTACGTCCTGTGTAGAATACCCATGTTTGAGATCCAAAATTGCACAGTCCGAAGAGACAGGAAAAATTTTTAACAAACTAAGATAAAACAAAACAATATGAACAAAGACTTGGAATCCACTAACTCCTGTAAAAACATGAGTGAGATCAGCTGCTCCAGAAGGGTAAGCGTCACTTGTCTTGCACACAGCACCCGTCGTGGAATCCTTAATGTCAAAATCAGTGTCAAATCAGAATGTCAAAATCGGGAGAATCAATTCGAGTCTAATCCGGAAGGAATCGCAAGAATTTTTTTATTTAAACAAAGAATAGGACCAGGTGTCCGAAAAGGTTAGATTCCCCTGTCCTTTGCCCAACATTCGTCGTGGAATTCCTTAATTCTAATTCGAGTTAACGTCAATCCGAGAAAAGGTCAACTTATTGTTGAAATCTGGTAACAGGTCCATACTAGTTGAGATACACCGATGCCATATGAATCAACCAATTCATGGTGGAGACCATATAATTAAATAAAGGGCGACTTCAACCTTGATTGGATGCATCTTTGTAGAAGTAACTTTTGCGAAAACAGCAATATTCCCTTTGTATAATGAAAAGGAATAAATCCGGGAAAGACAGCAGCCCATTCCACAAAAACAAAGTGCTTTTTGGATTTACCGTTATCATGAACGTTTGGGGGGACATGGAAGTCCAAAAAATTATCATAGATTCTTTAAAAATGACAAATTTCCTTACAATGTAAAAAATGTCCTTCTATGCTTTAAAAAATCCGAATTTAATTACAGCTTTAAATATTATATAAAACTAAATCCTTATCAGCAATCAAGCGTCTTTTACAGGGCTTGTCTTGTTCTGGTTAATACACGGATGCAAATAATAAAAGTTAAGTTAAATTTATGTCTTCCGCTCTATCAGAAAAGAAACAGAAACAGTTAAAAGCCTTTACAAAATCAAAAACAAAAAATAATTTAAAAATCTAAAAACTTATAATGATTATTGGTTTTACCGGAAGTGGGGTTTTCTAGTTCATCTTCCATAAACCTTTCTAGGCTGCGGTTACCCATGTAAATTGTATATATATCATCTAACCGAGCTTATATGATGTTGGGAACGAGTTATTATAACTATAATTGTACTTTAATTTGTAAGGCGTGGATAGACAAGGTGTACCGAATGCACTTCCATTCAAATAACAACAATTTCTAATAATTATACAAGACAACTTATTAGATACAAAAGTTTGTTTTTCTTGCACTTTCACTTGATTTAGAACGGAAAATACGACAGTTTGCATTGGTTTCGATTCAATTAATCTGTTATTCTGAAGATTATCTACAATATAGCGGCTTAAAAGTCGTGTCACTGGACCATGAAAAGGTTGGTTGCGGATCTCTTGTTGAACATATTAATGCGTGATGAGAAATAAAACGTGTCACAGTTAGTACTGGATGAAGTGTTAAAGTCATACGTTCAGGGATAAGAAACTTCTATACTACGGCAAATCATTTCTGGATTAGGGAGTGACAGTAGGTGGAGGTTTATTGTTGGCTTTCAATGAATATGTGGACGATCGCACAATCGAAATACCATGACATAGTCCTTTCAGCTCAGCATGAGTGCAAGATATGGATAGAAAGTTAACAAACATTTAAGAATAGGTTTGTTTACTCATTTCGTATAAATCTGTTCCCCGGTTCATCAATTCGTGTAAAATATTCTGTCGACATCTTTAAAAGTGTACAGAGGTAACTGAATGAAGTTGCAATTGTAATATAATTGAGTTAGAATGATGTGGTTGACAGTTTAGGATTACCTTATTGATGATGTATAAAAGATGGTTTAAGAAGTACTTCAACGTTTCCTGTCATGATATAGTCTGATACAGCATTGACAGCACTTTCTTTACTATTCACTGACTTCTCTTTTTACTGACAGCAGTTTCTTTCCTTTACGTATAGGCAAGGATAATTTAATTTTCTGGGGGCTGGAATTTTTAAGAAAAAATGTCGGACCCTGTTTTTTTTTTTTTTTTTTTTTTTTTTGGTTTTTGTTTTCGTTTTTTTTTTTTTTGTTAAATAATCTGGCCAGCATCTTAAGTGAAAAAACATTTTCTGGCCCACTGTCTGGCCGTTGGAAAAAATATATTCCAAAGAAATTTTCTTACTTTAAATATACATGAAAAACATAATCCGGCCTGCAAAGTGGGCGAAAAAAATTTTGGACAGCAGACAAAATGGTCGGTGCCTTAATTAAAATGAATAAAATAGCTATAGTAGTATATGTTTGAAATCCTTTCAGAAGAACAAAATATTAATATTAATGCTCTATATGGTTTGAAACGAATTTTATATTCCAAAGTTTAATTGCAAAACAAAAATAAACTCTACCCTGGTGTTCTGCCTGAACAGATGCAAATCCCCGTAAAATAGGCAACGAAAAGCGATAGTGCCACTTATCGGATTAACACGTTGTCTCAAATGTATATTATGGATGCTAAATGAAGAAATTTGTGCCAAGTGTCCAGGAAATGATAGTTTTGCGCCATTAAACCAGGTTTTTAAGAACAGTTTTGACAATATAATATTTTTTTATTTCTGTAGATAACTTGCAGTCAAAAAGGTATGATGCACTCACAGCAAAAATTGTATGGCGCATAAATGAAAAAGGATACATGTAAAACAGAAAATTGATTTTAAATGTGTACTCGTATGCTCACCGGAGTGGTCGCCAGGGCTCGACCAACAGAACTGATTGGCCCGGCGTGATCCCCAGGTGGTGGATAAGAGTGCCCTCTCGTTTCAAGCTGTCAGGTCGTAATACTGAAAGCCTGACCTTCGACCATAGTAGGTGACCTGTGTGACGAATGACACGGTCCATGACGTAAAAGATCCCTTTTGTAAAATTTGAAAAAATGAAGGTTGATGCCGATACAAAAAAAACTTTCGCCCCTACCCACCATTCCTTTTTTCCAGTGGCAGTCAAAAGCCGTTGCCCTATTGTGTCCCTCTCCTCTCGTCCTAAATAGGCATGAAATATTGGACGTTAAGCAACAAACAACCATCAATCAATTGATTGTTTCCTCACTAAATCTTTGGAAAGGAGAGGCCAAAAATAATAAATAAAAAGAAGGAACGTTCTTTAAAAACAGGCTTCAACGTCAATGTGATAAAACAATATTGACTGTTAACAAACTGTTTTTACCGAAAGTACATCAAAATATATACAAAAAAAACATTATTACATTAGCAGTTCTGTCTATCAGAACTCATAATAATTAGTATGAATTTCATGAAATTTTCGAAAATGTTCGTTAAGTTGTATTAATTTGATCAATTAATAAAATGGTCGGCCAGAGATCACCAAGACAAAAAATAATCGAAATAAAAAAATCCTGAGTAGCCGGAAAATTAACAACAATGAAAAATACATGACCGGCAAAGATCCTTTACACAAGGAATTAACCCATGGGCGCTAGATCGGTAATGACATAAGGGGTAATTAGTCCAATTGTTTTTGTTAGAGGTGAAATTAATAAGAGAGATATCTCTTTGATTAGACAAATTTGAAACTCGTTTCAGTTTGATACGACATAAAAAGCATTCTTTACAATGACGCATTGAAAGGAATAGATATTTGACCTTTCTTCACAAATGTTAGGTTCTAGTTTTATTTAAAGAATTTGTAATTGTAGTTCCAGTTCATTTTCAACTATCTGGAAAAATATGTTAATTCACCATGAACATTTTTTTTGCAAAAATATTTATCAGAGGATATCCATACGTCATAAATATGTAAAATGTATCTTCAGTAACTGAAATATATACTAGTTTAAATTCTTAAATATTGTAAAATATTTAAATCTGTCGCGTTGGAGGGTAAATTTATATTTTTTAAGCTCAATAAATACCTTTCGTAGACTATGCTACATTTGTGTCCTGAAAATAAAACTTTTGGAATTCGAAACTTTTGCCACACTTTTAGAGACATTGCATCTGCAACTCTTCAAGATGTTTCTGATATTGTTCTAAAACAACCATTGTTTATTGACAGTCTTAAAATGGCTCGTCTAATTGATCTTATCTAAACAAATAACGTTATCGTTGGCAAAACTGTATTTATTATTGCTTGAATTAATAGTGGAACAAAGTTTCATTGTACAGGAGGTATATATATAAACAGGAATTAAAGTCTATATTAAATGACTAATACCTGATTGAAAAGTGGACAAAGCGGCGGGTGTCTAAAGAGGCAATATGCTTACCCTCCTGTACCACCTAAGCTCAACCCGAATTTTGGGGGGGTCCGTGTTGTTCATAGTTTTGAATTTGTGTTTATTTCTAATTGTATATGTGTCATGTTCCGTCCTGTTCATGTTCTCGAGATGGCCGTGTCTGTCGGCTTCCACTCTTGCCTGGCCCTTCGGTTTTCTTTTGCTCCTTCTTAAAACCCTGAGCAACATTATTTATCTAAATCTGAAACATTTAATGGTACATTTAGTTTGAAATAATACCAGATGTTAGCACAATGAATACAAAACTCTTAATTCTTACCATTTCGTCAAGTTTCATGACAACCATTAAAATGCTGAAATTTCTTATTACTATACAGTCAAGGAAATTCGAAGGGAAATTTAGGGCCAGATAAGGTACTTTCGGTTCAGATTATTTTATTTTTACAGTTAGTGCTACATCTGTGTCATTTCAGAGTATATGATAAACAAAGTTATCTCACTATATGCTGTGTAGGTATTTCAGGGATTTACCTGTCATTAGCAGAGATCTGCATTTCGTTAATTGCAGCACTAACTAACTGGTATATAAACTCTATTTTATTACATACCTGTTCAAAATAGTTCTCTTTTCTCGTCGACCAATTCCTTTATTTATATGACACATACTTGAAAAGGGAGGTTTTAGTTGGAGGAAAAAACAAGGCTGGTCGATCGTTCATTTTGACTTACCCTTACACTCGTTTTTATAGGTTCGTGCTACTTAATGTTTTGATTTTATAGAAGCCTTTCATTTTGTTGCCCGTGGACTGAAAGATTTCAGTTTGTTCCTTTGGTATCACCTGTATATAAATAATGGCCTTTACCACATAATTCACATTTTTGTTACGATGTTGATCAAATTTACTAAACTAAACTAAAGATTGAGGTTACCAAAAAAGCCCGTTACGTCTCCGTACCTCTTTGACCTATCTCTAGACACTGACATTTCGCACTGTTTAATAACGAAACTAATTTGACCTTTCAATTCATGAGAAGCTACGTTCTAGCTGCCTGTGCTTATGGACTGACTGCATATTAAATTGAATAAGATATTACGTAACGGGGTATAAAGCTTGTGTTTTTTATCAAGGACCTGAAGATAAATGCTTATAAACAAACTTAATCCAGATTTTTTAAAAACTTATTACTTCGTGGATGTAACAGGTTAGGGGGAGGGTTTAGCGCCCAGAAACATTACAAATGCGCCTGTCTCAAACCAGGTACCTGTAATCCAGTGCTTCGTTCACCATATTGTCAACTGCTTTGGTCGATTGTCGTTTTAGTGAATAGTTTCACCTTTTGTATTTTGGGGCCTTTCACAATTTCCGTTATGGCATGGCCTATAGTTTGTAATGAAGACCGTAATGGGACCTCCAGAAGTTTAATTGCGACTGTCATTTGGTGGTAGGTTGTCTAAGTTACAATCATACCACATCCCCTACAGTCATCATAACTTAATTGGTCAAAACTGTATATATCCTTGTGATAGATTACATTGTCGTTATTGCAAACCAGTTCTTCTGTTACGTTTGTAAACCACACTACAGAAAAAGTCTTATTATCGGGTTTGCAAATGATTTGCATGGCAGTTATCTCGGAATGAAAGAAATTGATCTTGCTGAATTTCGCCAGGTGTAAGTAAAGTTTATTTTTCTGCGACATGTTGCTGTTATATTACTGGCCTTTTACTTTGTTTTTATATGCTAAATAGTTGCCCGTTCTTCCAATTACGGTTTGGTTTCTTTAACATCTTTAACTCTATCTGTTATTTGATTCTAACATTATAACGATAAACAGTAACTATACGGAATGTTGCTTGTAATTAGTTTTTTGTAAGCTTAGTTTGGTTTAAGTATAAAGTTAACTGGTTTAAAATTGAGTCTTAATTGGCAGCATCTCATCAAACATATTAAAACCAGTTAGTCTAAACCCATACCTGGAATTGAGACATTAATACAACATTGTGCGGCTTAATGTATTTTAGTTAACATTTCATTATGCTTTTCTTTAGTGGAGATTGTCACTTTGTTTCGATGTTACTATCTGCACATTGTGTTTGGAGATATATAGTAAAACAATTTACAAACCTCACACCACCAGATAGGCCCTGTAAACGATGAGACCAGCCAAGTAGATTTCAAAATATCAAGACGAAAACAAACAAATATTCAACACACATTCCTGTGTATTTATAATGGAAAATTATTTTTATTACAAAATGCATGTCCTCAATTAATTTTTGTTTAGAATATCATAGTGTATCAGAGTAGTAATTCGCATTTAAGTTCCCCAAAAATTAATACAGATAAACTGAAATAAAAAATACAGAACAATCAGGCACCTCCCCGGTTCAAGGCTGTCGTTTGCACCTGATCCCACTCCTGATTTGTAATGGAGTTCGCAGATTCCAAGCCTTTGATTTCGTTTTATCTTTCAGTTCGTTTCAAATTTGTCTTGTTTCTTTGTACTATGCACTCTTGATATCTCACATGGGTATTCTACACTATAGTATTTTTTCATAATATAAAAAGTCGGAGATGTCAACTAATACAATCTCCTTGTAAAATATATTTTTAAATGAAAATTCAATATATAATGTTCCCAAAATTAAGCGAAAAGTAATAAAATTATACAAATTGTCGCACAAATCACGATAAGATGTTATTATAATATCATATATGATAATAATAAAGTCGCGATCAAAGCCTATAGTAGTTATAGGTTACGACACTAGTTGACATTATTTTTTTATTTCCTTTCGTATCGTAATTACTCTAAGCGTCATCTGTAGTGTACAATTTGCAAGTACTTTCATACGAGTAAGAGTATATCCTTTGTTACTATGTATTGTTACATATAAACCTTAACCAAAGGGCGTTTTATCAGTGGATATCATTGTTATCCCCCCTCGAGGGCGGCCGAGGTATAGAAATAGGTCGTTCGGTTTCTCCGCCTGCAGTTAGAACCACTGCTAAGAGGTGTCCGTAATTTTGAGCGGGATGTATAAATACTCGAACTCCCCTTCTCAAATGTTGTGCCGGGAAAAGAATAGGCACTAGTTATCTCCGACCTGGAGGCACTAGTCCTCTAAAAGACACGTC